>BPLR01002937.1:0-56274 GCA_021605095.1 Caerostris extrusa
GTATTGGGTTCACGCTTGAACTCATTAGCAACTTTAACATCTGTCGTATTTCTTCATAGAAGCAATTAAAATGCAAAATAACATCAAAACAGATTGTTTTGAAATTAATATATAATTCTTGTAACTAAAAAAAACAGATATATTGAAATTTATCTTATCGGTAGCAAGTATATGTTAAATATAAATGAAGGATCTGCTGAGATTTATTAACACCAAAAATTCAAATTACGATTGAAAGTAATTGTAAGTGAGTGGGAGGAATAGCAAAAAGTAAGTATTCATAGTACCATCTGGTCTAAAAATATACAAATAAAGGCAAATGTATCTTCCATATACGTGCAAAAACCGCTGGAATATTAAACAAAAATTTTGCTTGTAAAATATAATAATAATTGCTAAGGAATTCTCAAAAACAATTATAAGCTCGTCATTTCTATCGCAACTTGTCTATTGTCTCTTTCTGTTCCACTGTAAATATCAAAATTGAAACCTATTAGTTTTGATTATCCTTAAATATATTTATTTAATTATTCTTTTTAAAGGATCAAATATAATTTACTGGTGATTTTATTTATAAAGCAAACCAGATAATGGAACGGCAACTAACTTCTAAAAATCTAATTAAATTTGAAAATTACTTTATACCATTTACATGCGGGAGTTGCTATTATGTTAAAGTTATTTTTATGATACAACTATTATTTGTAATTAAAACAGTTTATGTAATATTTTGTTAACTGACATAGTAATATCATTTTCTATCATCATTTGATAAAAATTTTTTCCATCATTTTGATAAAATTTTTTTCCATCATTTTGATAAAATTGCTTTTTTATGTGCTTCATATGAACATAAATATGTCTCATCTAATGTTCATATGAAGCACATAAAAAGTAATTTTATCAAAAATAAATAACTACAAAAAGCAAACAACGTCGGTGTTCTACTCAAGAAAGCTCCATTAAATATTGCGCGTCTACTGTAAATAAATGAGCAACTCCAGTGGCCTGATCAATAGCTGTATCAAAACTAGTTGATCATCTCTTTGACAAAGTTTGAGATTCATTTTCCATGTATATACCCACTTTTTGTCTCTCGTCAAAGCCTTTTGCACTTTCTTTCCAGAGAATCATACTTTTGGCAGTCTTCAAAAGCAAGATCCTTTTCAAGAAAAAGGAATCGCAATCACTATCCGGTGCACACGATACGTCTCGGAAGGACTATCAGTCCAACTTTCTCTTTTTAGTTTGCCTTCTTTTTATTTATCTCCTTACCTTTTCAGAGATTTTATCTTTCCATAGGTCTGTTTATCACTACCAGATAATGTCGCCAATTAAGCAACAAGTCCATCATTATATGGAAAAGATGAAGCGTTATCACATTTGTGTGCATAGCGTAATCAGCAACATGCACATTAGCATCCAATTAGCTTGATGCTTCCCCGTATCTTAGGTTACTTTCTTTCTTCTACTTTGTAACATTACTGCATATATCAACTGTCTGCAATTTCTCAGAAATTAATACTTTATTTTAGTCAAAATCTATTGTTTTTATATATTCAAAAAAAAATGAAAGTTTATTTCCATATGCGTTAAAAAATTCAGAATAGTAAGCAAATAATTGAGATTAAAAAGTGATAGTATTATTTTATTACCAAATATTTTTTTAATTTAATATAAAGTACCGCATTAAATTATTGTTTTTCAATTCAAAAGACTTTCGAATAGACTAATAGATTATTGAATAAAAAAAAAAATCTAAATATAATTTCAACTTATTAAGAAAAATTTTCATACTTTTTAACTGAAAAAGACAATAAAATATTGTTAAGGCATCATTCTATAATGTGTGTTTTTGATTATTGTTCAATCCTGTTTCTTGTTTTTATAAAAGTCTTCTAAGAGACAGAAATAATTTAAATTTTCAAAAATAAAAATTGAATTGAAGAACTTCGAATTAAATAAATGCAATAAATATTTCAGTAATTTATTACCACTCATTAAATGAAACTTTTCAAGAAAGTATGCTATTAAAATAATGTTCTTTTTTATTCAGAAATTTTCAGAATAGATAATATTATTAGAATCAATTGATAAATATAAATAAAATGATTAGGAATGAATTTAATTATTTAAAATTATATAAGTCAATTATTGAAATTTTTGTGCTCGATTAAATTTAGTATTGAGCATGGCCAGGAACCAAATTTTTGGATGACTTAAAACCTAGTAAATATCTGGGTTCTAGTTACAGTAAGAAAAAACTCTATACATTTTGACATATTGTTATCAATTGATAAATGTTAACTATATAAGTAAAATCTAAAAACATTTTTGTCGAATTAAGCAATATTGAAATTGTTTTTCAAGCTCAATCACACCAGACAAGGATCGACTTCTTACTGTGAATTCCACAAGTGTTTGTGTGAACCTGAACAGCTGGCATAATGGAGGATGTCCAATTACATTCTTCGTGATTCAGTACAGATTAAGCGGAACACAGGTGGACTTTGGTCAGCAATAATATTATTCCGAGCAGCAGAATATCACCATCACAGATCTCAGCCCTGGTTCTTGGTACAACCTATTAAATGACTGCACGAAATGATGCTGGAACAACCGATTCGAATATGTGTTTGCTACTTTGACATTAACAGGAGGTAATATTTTGATGTCCTTAAACTCCCTTAATAATAAAGCAGATTATGGTTCTAAGAATACACTCTTGAGTTATTACAATGTTTTTGTTATTACTTATACTAATCAACAAATAAACTAGACCATATCACAAAATAAATTCAGTGGCAATTAGCAACTTGATATTCAGCATACAACTACCTTAAAAAGAAGACATTCCTGGAGGTCGAATATACACTGAAGTGACAAAGTCATGGGATACCTCTTAATATCGTGTCGGCCCTCCTTTCGCCCGGCGAAGTGCAGCAACTCGACGTGGCATGGACTCAACAAATCGTTGGAAGTCTTCTGCAGGAATATTGAGCCATGCTGTCTCGATAAACGTCCATAATTGTGAAAGCGTTGATGGTGCAGGATTTTGGGCACGAATAGACCTCTCGATGATGTCCCTATAAATGCTCCATGGGATTCATGTCGGGCTATCTAGGTGGCCAGATCATTCGTTGGAATTGTCCAGAATGTTCTTCAAACCAATCGCGAACAGTTGTGGCCCGGTGACATGGCGCATTATCATCCATAAAAATCCCATCGTTGTTTGGGTACATGAAGTCCATGAATGGCTGCAAGTGATCTCCAAGTAGATGAACATAAGCCTTTCCAGTCAATGTTCCGTCCAGTCGCCCCAGAGGACCAAGTCCATGACATGAAAAAACAGCCCACACCATTACGGAGCCACCACCAGCTTGAACAGTGCCTTGCTGACAGTTTGGGTCCATGGCTTCCTGGGTCTGCGCCACACTCGAACCCTACCATCAGCTCTTACCAACTGAAATCGTGACTCATCGGACCAGACCACGGTTTTCCATTCATCTAGGGACCAACCGATATGCTCACGTGCCCACGAGAGTCGCTGCAAGCGATGTCGTTCTGTCAGTAAAGGCACTCGTGTCGGTCTTTTGCTGGAATAGCCCAAGAAAGCCAAATTTCTCCGCACAGTTCTAACAGACAAGTCCTTGGCGTCCCATTGATTTCTGCGGTTATTTGACGCAGTGTTGCTGTCTGTTAGAATTTACGACTCTTTGCAGACGTCGCCGGTCTCGGTCGTTAATTGCAGGCGGTCGACCACTGCGCTGTCCATGGTGGGATGTTATGCCTGAAATTTCATACTCTCGGCACACTCTTGACACAGTGGATCTGGGAATGTTGAATTCCCTTACGATTTCCGAAATGGCATGACCCATGCGTCTAGCTCCAACTAACATTCCGCGTTCAAAGTCTGTTAATTCCCGTCGTGCGGTCATCATCACGTCAAAACTCTTCACATGAATAACTTGAACAGAAATGAAAGCTCTGCGAAAAGCACTGCGCATTTATACCTGTTCTACGCGATGCTACTGCCATCTGAAAATTTGCATGTTGCTATCCCATGACTTTGTCACTTCAGTGTAATGCTTAATCCCTTTCGTTTGTGTACTTTAATGGCTTAGAAGCACATACGAATATTTCCAATTCAAGTTTGTTTCAGTTTGAATGAAAGCGAAAACACACACAGACACGTTTGCCAGTATGTACTTCCAAGGTAATTCAAGACTCTCTGGTGTTTGTCACGCATCAATTATTATTTACTATCTTCCGAAGAAAGATGACTAAATGCTCACTCATTCTCTCATAAGGCGAGATAGCGGGTTTCACTGTTAATGTTCAATCCACAGACACACCCCAGAACAGAAGGAAGATTTTCATATGTAGACACAGCTCTGCAAGTGATACTCTTTTCCTCAATACATACGATACGTGTTGAGAGCTATGTATAATGCATAATAATTGTTCATTTTAAATATAATCGTATTAGTAATTTGCCAAACGAAACCAGAACAACTCATGTTTGAATTGATAATGGAATACGATGTGTTTCATTAATTACGAATTTTTGTTGTCAAATGAAAATGTCTTATATCAGTATGAATTTCTCAAATGAATCAAGGTTAATATCTAAATATGATTAGTTAAGCATTAAAGTAAAGAATTGCAAAATAGTAAAACGTTTTTAGTTAAGAAAATTCATCAGCAAAGCTGAATATTATTTTGTTTCTTACTAATATGCACATTCATCCCAAGAAATGTGTTAGTTTAAGGTATAACAAAACTAAAAGAGTTGACATTGAGCTAATTTGTGGGCTAGAATAATTACTCAGCTGTAACGTGCGCAGCTAATGTTAAGCTATAAAGTTAAAAACTCCTTCCATTAGAATCGAGGTGCAAAAAATTGATAAATGTATTAAGTTGGGAAGAAATTTACGTCGTTATTTTTTTTTCTTTTTGAGAAAATTTTAATTTCTTATATTTAAGCTCATAAAGGAGATTGATTAAGGAAATATTGACCACTGTTTTTCTAGCCTTCTTTCATCTATGAAAAAGGTTATTTAAGTCGGATGTTAAAGAAAAACTTCCTATCCTCTGAAGCTAGGAAATCTACCACCGCCCTCTGATAATTTCCATTTTTTTCCCTTTAAAACAAATTTGCATGGAGAGCAACAAGTGGTAGTCAGATAGTGCGTCAGATTAGTATGGTGGATGCCAAAAACATTTCATATTCAAAGAGCCTGGAACTTCTCTTTTTTGCTTAAGACCACATGAAACCTGGCATTGCCCTATTGGATGATAACACTTATCGGTTATGCAGTTCTTGATGAAGTTCACACCTTTTCTTTTATCCAACCTAGTTAGCTTATCACAATATAGGTATGTTGTGACACTTTGATCTAGTCGCAATAGTTCCCAATATATAAAACCTCGACTATCCCATCAAATGCTTTGCATTAACATTTCTGGTGCAAATTAGCCTTTGCAAGAGTAAGAAGAGAATGAAGCCTGGTATTACCTTAGTTCTTTATCTCAATATATTATCATACGCAATTCATATTTTTTAACAATAACTAGGCGACCCAAGAAGGGCTCATAAGCTGTTGTCGAGCAAACAAAAGAAGAAGCAATAGATATCGGATGTGCTACTGGTTTTGCTTTTTACGTTTTCAGTTGTAACGTGGTTATCGGGTAACCATCTCCAATCTCCTTCTTGGTTCATAGTCATTCAATACCTACTAAAACCCTAAGAACTTCGTCATCAAACTCCTTTTATGCTCCATTTCCGGTGCGTGGTTCATCTTGAAGCTTCCTGTCCCATGACCTGAATTTTCAAAGCATCTTTGGACAGTCAGCACTTTAACATTAAACGATCCAAAGTCGATGCTCAAATTTTTAAGAGTTTTGTAGCATTATGAACAAACTGTAACTGATAAAGCATAGAATACATAAAATGAAGTTTTCTTGGTCCATCATTTACCCCTTAATGATTAAAAAAATTGATTCTAATATCAAAACTCATAACTTGGAAACACTAGTTTTGATTAATACCAAAATTGCTTAAGTCACGCACAGAATAACGAAATAATGAAATAAATGAATATTTCAATTAAAGAGTAGGAACATAGCATAACTTTTACCGACCTAATAGATAACTGAAAAACGGAATACTGAATATAGTCCGAAGATTACTGAATATATTACACTTTTACCTTTCTAGTTGTAAAAACACTCACACAAATAGATGGGTATTCGCAAGCAATAACACGTTAATCAAAAAATATTTAAATAAAAGATTTATAAAGAATATCAAGCAAACGCAATATTTTTTTCAGAATATCCACCTCGTCCATCCGAAGTAAGTGATAACAGTGCGTTCTACAAGCATTTGACAATCACAGTTCCAGTTATCAGTTCCGTTATAGTATTGCTAGTGGTATTCTGCGTACTTGCATTTTGACCAGAAGAATAACAACTGAACGATCTCAACGCACACCTGATGGTGAGTATTTTTCCATTCCAACCTTTTAAAAATGTTTTTGCAAGAAAAATTCTCGCAAATGCAGCTATAACCACAATTAAATCTAAATAACACCACTTAACGATTTATTTTATTTTTTAATGTAATACAAATCATGTCTAAAATTTTTTTAGTTTCAAATCTACAAACGCATGTATAGATAGTAGCGAAGTTTTCCTTTCAACACAATGTGAGCCAATTTAAGAAAATAATGATTGAATTTTCTGATCTTTCTTCTTAAAACCAATTATCAAACTATGATTTAATAAAGTCCCACTTACAAAAATGCTGTAAAAAAGAGCTACTCGTCGCAATGAATCCAAATTTGAACAGAAGATACTTGAAGAAGGGGAACAGGTAAGGCATCGAAAAAAGTTCCACAAAAAGTTCAACCGATTTTTACCGTCAAATTTGATATGCCTTGCCGTGGTGGTGGGATGAGCTTTCCACTAACAGTGTCATAACTGTTGAAGGACATGGAACTCATTTTTCTGTTAAGAAAACAAAACATTTAAGTGCATTGAAAATACTGTAATACAAACTGTAATGGTTTGTTTAATGTGCAGCTCCTGCCAACTATGTTGTAATTTCGATTCAAAATATCATTTGCAGCCGAATTCACTTTCTTTATGCCGCTTAGAGGGTCATCTATTAGTACACTTTGGAACTTTTTGATGCTGTACCGTTTTCCTCGTCTTCAAGTATCTGCAGTTCAAATTTGAACTCATTGTGTCGAGGGGTTTTATAGCATTTTGAAAGTGGGACTTTAATTATAATCACCTTGTATGCATATATTCAATGTGAATATGTTTATTCTACTAAAATCAGCCCATGACTACAATAACCATTGAATTTGTTAATCATTAGGTAGAATAAAAAATTATTTACCCCTTTTGTGTCAAAGCAGTATCGACATGTCCAGTGATGGTATTTAGATAATTTTATCTATCGGCCTCTAAAAAATGGAGGAATTTTTATTCTAAATATCAAATAGACGTTCAGACAGTTTTTAATTGGTTCACAGGTCCGATTTTGAACAATGAATTTTCTTCGTTCAGTCTAAATAGACTGGGCAACATATATCCTTCTTTTTTAAATAACAGGCACAAATTTAACTTTTTATATTTATTTAAAATTAATCCGATTTTTAAAAGATTGTTATTTTAATATCAAAAGGAATTGTAAAATATTTAACTATGTCTATAATCGTTTGATTTTTTACTGTTTATCGAAATGTATTTAATTTTTATTCTATTTGTTTCATATGTCTCTAGAGACGTGAAATATTTCAGGAGATTTAATGTATATTTCTTGGAGAAAACAATTTCAATCAGAAAGCTTCCATAGAATTCATTTGAATGCAAAGGAAAAATATTGTTGCATATTTCCATAACTATATCGTATTCTCAATAGTACTTTCGGAGTGATGAATAAAATACTTAAAATATTTTCAGAGATATACTTTTTTTTTTAATTTAAGATAAAAGTTTGACGTCGAAAATGTATAGGGAATAAAATTCCATAAGAAATGAAAGATGTTATGCCCTTGGGAAATATAAATACATTTTTAAAATTTATCTCGTAAACATAATATCCAAAGAGGTTAAAATAACCTAAAATCTTTGCATTCTGTGAATAAACCAAGCTCTATAAACACTCAATTTCAAGCTCGGTGTAATAAATATTTCTCTCAAAGGAAATGCGCATGATTTAAATTTGCGCCACGTTAAAGAATTAGAAATCAAACAGAAGTAAAGCATTCAAAACCTAATGCATAATTGACATTGACATACAAAAGGTTGCTATATTTTATCAGTAATAAAATTTTAATATATGCATCTATATATTAAACAGGAAGATCAATAATTTTTTTTTCTTTCCAATGCAGCTGGCAAACACTTAGACAGCTTGGTATTCGATGCCTTAAGGCAAGCGCTGCACAGACGTTACTCACTTTGCATTACCCAGGGGGCGCGTGTAACTTGAAGATAATCCACGGACGCGGAGTAACAATGCCCCCTTACTGCTCTACGATCATATTAGACTGGGAATTACGTTTAAAGTGGATTCCGAACGACTACAAACATCCATGACACCGACGGGACTCGAACTCGAAACCTGTACTACCGAGTGCCAGCCACTCTGACCATTCAGGCCTCGGAAGATCAATCATAAAATTATATAAATAATTATAAAAATAAAAATCTATTTTATTTTTTTAATTTAAATTTATATTTTTTTTAAAAAATCAGTTTTAATACAATTCTTATTGGGGTTTTATCAAATTTCGTTATAAATTAGGAGTTAGGAGATTCGATTTAGGAGATTAGGAATTAGGAGATTCGATTTAAAATGATTAATGAATTAGGAAATTAATTTCCAAATGTCGTAATTAAATTTGAAATAATTTTACCTTACATTAACGCACATTATTTTATACCAAGATTTGTTTTGCAGTCATTATAAATGATACGATTAGGAAATATAAACCGTTTTTTGATTTTTCACCAAGATAAAATTCAACTTGTTAAAGGCAGTCATTATAAATGATACAATTTGGAAATATAAATTCATTTGGAATTACAGGAGTTTTAGTTTGAAAAGTAAAGACCAAAAGCTGTATGTTTCAGCCAAAATTTTCAATTGGATGTATTTTTGATTACTCATATCAGAAAAATAACCTGAGCTGGTTGAATGGCTGATAATCTAATTCACTGTTCAATACTTTGGTTTAGTGATGTACCTTTTAAATCCATCAACAAGTATATTTAGGATGCATCAAAAACTTTGTCAGCAATGTTCTTGGCAAATTGGTTTAGACAAAATGATGATATTAACATGTTGAATCATTGTATTAGATATCTATGTTTCAGTTTTTATTTTTAGGATAATCAAAGTTTTTACCTGAAATTAATTATTAAAAACTTTTTTTTTTTTTTTAATTTTGGTAGTAGGGAGCTTAGACTTTTTTTCCCCCGATTCAAAAACAAGTCCCATTATCAAAATTTTAAATCTATATAAAATATATATTGTAATAACGCAACATTAAAATTGATGATATATTGATTTTAAAAAACTTCAACATCATCCAGCCCTTGTTTTTACATTGATTGACAGAGTTTTTATTTCTTTAGTAACATTACAGTTTTTCATAACAAATATCATTATTTAAAAACTGCTACATAAGTAAGTAACTATAGCGGTGATGATGGTAATAAAATACAAAAATTGAAATTATTTGATTTTTTTACACAATATATGAAAAAGAAACCTAGAAGATTTAATTAAAACTTCACAAAATTTGAAATTTAAAATATGCCATTATTAATTTCTGATCTAGTGATGTTAATTAAAATGATTGTAACACAACCTTACAAATTGTTATAGAACCATGGAAAAAACAAAATCATAAAAATATATGAGTAGAAATATATATTGTATTTTTATGAAGGATATGTCATATTATACAGAAATTGTAATAAAAATACACTTAAGTTTAAAAGTCTGCGATATTGTAGAGACAGTTGAAGTCTGAAAAAGTATAGAATCAATATGATTCATTATTTAATAAGCGATGTGGAAACCTCTTTTTAAATTACTTGCAATAATTATCATGTCATAGAACCAGAATGACGTGCAGGGTCACTGTTGTTCCAACAATTGAAACATTACTGGCAGTTATTCTTGTGTATACAATCAGAACTGCGATGTCCAACAGTACCGCAATTATAGTAGGTTTTCGGGATTTTTTGCGGCTCAAAAGACATAACAACAATCTGTTTGATCTGTCTTGTGTGTATCCTCAGGTATACGAGGAGTACCATTTGATATTTAATACTATATGTTAAAAACATTCATTTCATTATATGCTAGTATTTTTTTCATAACCTTTTTTACTATGGTGATAATGTAAATAATTATATGATTGTTTCAATGTAAATATAAATCTTATGACTTTCTGAAAATATTCTACATCTGTGATATCTCACAAATACTGTTTTAATGAAGTTAGACAAGAAAATATTCGAGTAATCAGACATCATACAATTTCAAATATTAACAAATTCTTGACAACCAATAAAAGTTGGTTCAACCTTAGACTGATTCAAAACATATTGGAAAATATTTGCTATCAATATCTTCATGGAACATGCTACTAGACATCAACTGAAGAGATACTATATATTATGGTTCTAAATGTATGGGTTCAATATTCTTCCTGATATATACTGATTCAGAGATGTTATGAAAGCAATATCCTTGATAACAATTGGTTCATAATGCTATATTTCTAAATACAGCATTTGCATTTTTTGAAATTTTTCAAAATTTAATTCAAATTTAGTATTTAACAGGTGGGCTGAAAAGTGCATAGGTTGCACATAGATGGAGCTACTAGTGCTAAATCCATATGATTTTTAATTAGCCCTAACCTTAAAAAGACACGTGTATAAATTTGACAGCTGTTGGACTATTAGTACGTGAGTTATTCCATTTTTAATGAAGCAACTTTTGTTAGTTTGAAAAATTGGATGAAAAGGAATTTCGTGTGTTAATAAAGCATTGCTTTTTGGCAAAAAAAAATACTATTGAAGCCAAGGCTTGGCTTGATAAACATTATTCTGACTTTACACAAGGAAAATCAACTGTAGAGAAGAGGTTTGCTAAATTTAAACGAGGCGAAATGAGCACCGAGGATGAACGCCCCAAAGTGGCTGTTACCGACGAAAACATCAAAAAAGTCCACAAAATAATTTTGGATAACCGTAAAGTGAAGTTGATTGAGACAGCTGAGACCCTAAAAATATCAAAAGAACGTGTTGGACATATCATGAATGAATATTTGGATATGCGAAAGCTCTGTTCAAAGTGGGTGCCACGCGAGCAACAACGAATTGATGATTCTAAGCAGTGTTTGAGCTGTTCAATTGTAATAAATCCAAATTTTTGCGTCGATATGTGACAATGGATGAAATATGGCTCCATCATTTCACACCGGAGTCCAATCAACAGTCAGCCGAGTGGACTGCACGTGATGAACACTAAAATGCTATAACTCACATACTAATAATACAACAGCTGTCAAATTATACACGTGTCTTTTGAAGGTTAGGCTAACTAAAAATTATATGGATTTAATACTAGTAGCGCCATCTATGTGTCAGCCTATGACATTTTCAGCATACCTGTTATAATATATAAAGCACTTAGACATTTTTTCACATCTGAAAATAATGCAAATTATTTTTCAATTGTTATTTGAATTGGAAATACAACTTCATTTGTTTTCTGAAGAATGTTATTCCAGGTGGTGTCAGCATAATTTCATCAAGTAGGTCATGGTCCGCGTAATCAGATTGCACATTCTTTCAATTATTGATAAATTGTTGATAACTAGAAAACAAGTTCAATATTGGATAATTTGAAAATATATTGATATCACTATTCATCTTAAAATAGGAATCGGAAAAATACCATCTCAGATTAAGGTTAAACATGTCAGTGATTCACTGCTCGCAATTTAATAAATGTGAGAGGTGTCACAGACAATTTTAGGAATACCATGTAATAAAATACATCATGAATGTTTATTCAGCATGACATTTCCTAGTAAACCTACGATTTGATTTTAAAACAGTGAACATAAATCTTACTCCTGCATTGCATTAAATTTGTCTTAGATTCATGTGAAAGCAGAATGAACTATTTAATCTTTGAGTGAAATCGTTTGTGTCTATTTTAACTTTTGAAGTTTGTATTTGAAGCTGAATTTCAAAGCTAATGAAGCAGAAATCATGCACTGTGAAACATAATATAATAGACAAAGAAATTTGATATATGTATATCCTCATGTTGTCATCCTATGTTGTTGAGCTAGTGTTATGAATAGCTAGAATAAATTCTAAAGAGATAATAGAAAAAAATTCTAAAGAGAACAAATGCCCATTTTCTATCATGTTATAAGTATTGGGCATCAGATAATGGAGTGTTGTGTAGTTTTTGTCTAGAAAAGATGATTTTAGTGTCCTCCCAGCGTATCACAAAGTATCAAGCTGTTTTTTTATTCCAATAATAATTTGTACGTCAAAATTAAACAGTTACAAATAGTGTTGCTTAAAGCCATCATTTTCTCATATGCATTGAAACTTATATTCTCTACAACTTGTCACTGAAGACCGTAATTATGGAGAGTCTAAATATTTGTATACTTTAGTATTATTCTCCCTCAGACAAACAGGCCATTTTTATAATGAAATTTCCTTTCAAAATGTACAAGATGTTACGTTACAAATGTAGAAGACGTTACGTCTTTTACGTTTTTAATTACAATTATTGATATTTTTTATTTTAATTTTTAAACTTTATTCAAAATTCTCATTGGAAAGAATCTTCATAATAATAAGTAACTAATATCACGGCAGTATGCAAACATCAAAATATAAATAAAAATATTTATTTATTGCTAAAAGAATAACATAATTCTAAAAAAAAAACATCTTTCATAGATAATTTAAAATGAATATTATACAATTTAATTTAAAATCATTATACGAATCAAATGCAATCTCTTTAAATGCAGTATTTTGTGCAGTGTTTTTGCGCTTTAAATAAAATTAACTCAAAAGTTAAAATTGTAATTCTAATTATATTAACTTCCAGTTAAACTTGCAAAGATACATAATACAACGAAATTATGTTAAATCTATTTTAAACCCTACTTCTATGAATAAATTTAAAAAAAGAAATAATTTCAAGTAATTGAAAATAAATTTTGCTAATTTAATATGGCATTATATTTCAATCAAACAACTTAATTGAAAAGAATTTCCACCTTGCAAAAGCCAAATAAGTTGTGCGCAAGAATCTAAAGTCCTGATTCTTAGTTTCAACTACTTCCTCTAAAAGATAATTGATTATTTGCGTGATTATTTGATGACTCGAGCCCTTTACTCCTAAAATCATTAAATCATTTCTTAAAATAACTCACGTAACCCTGACTGCCTCGCAGTTCTGTTTAATGCCTTTGGAAAGATTTGATCTTGCATAATTGATTTCGGAATTTAATCTTTCCCTTATCTTCCCGAGCAATATTCAACTTAAATATTCAAGAAAAGAGATCACCATGAAATGAGTTTAGCATATATTTAACCGAAACTTTTGATTTAATCATAAATGATTCAATTTTGAGGCGTGACAGAATCACTGATTTTGTGATTAGTCAACATTTAAAACCAAAGTGAACAGTTGTAAAGCTCATAATACAAAATAATAAAATAAAATAAAAGAGGAAAAGCTGAAATTTTCATTTAATTTAAGACGAGTGCATCTATGTTAAGATTTTTTTTTTGAATGTTTATTTTTATATTTTGGTTCTCCCTGATTAGATACTAAAGTCATTGTTTCTGATTCGATCATCTATGTTGAATGTTGGCATAAACTGGTGAATACTTCATTTTCATTGACTGGAATCTTTATGTTTAGCTTGAGGTTAAAAGGAGAGTATGAATCTATATAAAAATGAATTTGTTACATATTTTCGGTTCCAGCTGCAACCGCAAATTAAAGTCAGCATAAAATCTAGGCCCTCCTAAATTTTCCTACATTTGAAACCAACACAAAAATATCTTTTTTTATTCTAATTTTCATTAACATATTTTTTTAAATTTTAAATACCTTAATTTAACGATAAAATAAAAATATTTTTAAAAAATTTAATAACAAAAATGTTTATGCATTTTTATACGAAAGACAATTGGTTAAAAAATATTTTTAAATTTTAAAAATGCATTAAAAATCATGAGACTAATTTGAAAAACAAAATAATCTAATTACCAAAAACAACCGTTACCATGAATATGTGATGTCATGAATATAATGCTTTGACGGCAAAGCCTATTACTTAAAAGAAGCCTTTTCTACTAAATTAACCTTCCGTTCGGTTTGCAGTTCATTCCAACAGAAGAAAAATGATTTTCAAATATTAATTAATATTTTTTTTTTTTAAATGACTTAATTATAAAATAAAGTATAATTTTTAATTAAAATTTTTATATTTTCATACAAAAAAATTGGTAAAAAATATTTTCACATTTCACAGATCTATCTCACAAAAATCATGAGTCCAATTCGTAAAAAATAATTACTAAAAACAACTGTTACCATATATATGTTATGTAGTAAATATAATGCTTTTACATCAAAACTCGAATAAATTACTTTTCAATTAATTTTTTTTTCTTATAGGATATTTTGTAAAAATTTATTAATTACATTTAAAATTAATATGTAGCTTAAAAAAAAACACTTATTTTTAATACATTTATATGTTTTATACTTACTTTATTTTATTCTACTTTCTAGGATGTCTGCAGAATTAAAAAATTATTATTCTTAATCGTTTTACTTGTTGTTACATGCTTTTTATATTAACTTTTAAATGTATTTTAAATAAATACATTTATTTTTTAGAATTCGGAATTAAATTGTAAAGATACACCTAAGGTAATCTATAAAATAATTACAAAGTTGGGATTTTTATAAATTAATAAAATTTAACTTAACAGATAATTATTTATTAAACATTAGTTTATCCTAATATTTTTAAGTGAATATAATTTTGTTTAACCATATTCAAAAAAATATCAGAATTATTTTCCTTTTCTCAAATAAAAAGAAATTGTTCATCAATAAACAAATCAAAAGAAATATAAAAATTTAAAAAAATACCAAAATTCGCCCAAACAATATTGTATTATGAATTTCTCTCTCTCTCTCTCTCCCTTTTTTTTTTTTTTTTTTTTTTTTATATAAAAATCTAGCTGAAATCATTTTCGTTTTGCTTACTTTTTAACCAGGTGAATTATTGATTAAGTAAAGGCTACTTCAAACTTTTAAGTTCAATTAAAATGAAAACTTTGTGTGCTCTGTGTTTTATTTATATATTTATTTATTTTCACTTTGCGAGTTTCAGGAAAGAGTTTTATAGAATCTCGTAATACATTTTAAAATCATAATTGTATCCTATTAGGCCCAATTCATTAAACTATGAAATCAGGATTTCCTCAAGTGTCAATATTTTTAGCCACAATTTGTTTATTAAATATGCAGAATTTAGTAGATGAGGAAACAAATGCATCATCATTGTTTTTTTAATAAAATAGATAGATACTAATTTATGTAGAATTAATTTTGTTAATAAAATTGATAAAAATTAATTTAGATATATTTAAACTTTATCGTTACCATAGTACTTATGATATTGCAATAAAATTATAAAAACATTGCAACGAAACATGAGTAGTTTACATACGCATAATTATTCATGTAACGTTATAATGTTTTTATAATTTCTTTTATTGTTAAGTGTTTATATGTAAGTTTTTATAAGTTTATGTTAATTTTAGTTCATAAAAGCATAATATTTTAATATAATTAATAATAATATTGCAATTAAGTATGATATCGATAGTTAAGTGCATTAAAAATAAAATATTATTATACAATACAAAAGTACTTTCGTTACAAGAATAATTATGATATCCATAATTAATTGCAATCCATAAATATTCTTTTATTATAAAGAAGCATTTTCTTTCTATTCGCAATGCAGTTCATGGCATAAATATTTCCTTCCAATAGGAGTGGAGGGCAGCGAGCCAATCAAGCCCGAAAACGTCCCCCTGTCTGTGACATACGACAGCACTCAAGAACCCGCTTATTATCCGGCTCCCTATGCCAGCACCCGCGTCCCCAGCTACAGCGAGCACTGCATTCAAAATACGAATGTCAGCCAGAAAAACATGGGTACATTCGGCAGTTCCAGGAGTGGATATACTTACGACATCCCTTATCCGCCTCGTCGGGTGAGTCATTTTATTGTGTCATCCCATTCATATAGATGTGCGATAAATATTGCATACTATAACATCAATTAACGTTATTTTTTAATAATATGTATATTTATTTTAGTAATGAATACTAATTTGTATTTAAATAATGAAAAATATTAAATATTGACATATTATAACTAATTGTTTGCTAACATGTGTCTTTTTAAATAATATAATAAACTTAAATCAGAAGAAGGACATAAATTCCTATTATAAAATTGCAGGAATACACTGATGAACATGATAACTGTTGTGTGTTCCCAAATGTAATTCACGGTTGTATGTTCTTAATTTTAATTCACGATTGTGTGTTCCTTATTTTAATTCATGATTTTGTGTTCCTTATTTTAATTTCCGATTGCGTGTTCACAAATTTAACTCCCAATTATGTGTTCCCTAATTTAATTTACGATTGCAGGTTCCCTATTTTTAATCACGATTGTGTGTCCCCTAACTTAGTGTTTCTCACAAAATGTGTTCTATTTTAAATCATTTATTATGATTTAAAATAGGGAACATTTTGTATAATTTATTTGAATAACATGATCACAAGTGGGATGGAAACTATACAACGCAGAAAGAATTGACAGAGGTTATAAAAATATGGTATGGGATATATATGGTATAATGGTATGCAAATACACTACTGGCCATTAAAATTGCTACATCAGGAAGAAATGCAGATAGCAAAATATGTATTGAACAAATATATTATACTGGAAATAAAAAGTGATTAAATATTCAAGAAATTTGGGTGAATAGATCCTCAGAAATCAGTACCCAGAACAACCATCTCTGTCAGTTTAGTAATAGCAGCACTTATACGCCTGGGCATTGAGTCAAATAGAGATTGACTGGCATATACAGGCACAGATGCCCATGCAGATTCAACAAGGTACCACAGCTCGTCAACCGTAGTGACTGGCGTATGGTGACAATCCAGTCACTCGGAATTCATGGATCAGACGTTTTCTATTGGCGAGAGATCTGGTGAACGTGCAGGCCAGGACAACAGCAGAACATTTTCCGTATCAAGGAAGGTCAGTACAATACCTCAGCATGCGGTCTTGCATTATCCTGCTGAAACGCAGGGCTTGAATAAAGGGTAGAGCCATGGGTCGTAACTCATTAGAAATGTAACGTGCATTGTTCAAAGGGCCGTCAATGCGAACAAGAAATGACCGAGACGTGTATCCAATAGCACCCCAAACCATCACGCCAGGAGATGGGCCAGTGTGACGATGACGAATGCACGCTGCCAATGGGTGTTCATCATGATGCCGCCAAACACGAATGCGACCATCTTGATGCTTTAAGCAGAACCTTGATTCATCTGAAAAAATGCCGTCTCGCCATTCGTGCGCTCAGGATCGTCGTTGATTACACCATTGAAGACGCTCCCTGTCTGTGATGCAGCGTCAAGGACAGCCGCAGCAGGTCTCCGAGCTGAGAGCCCATGCTGCTGTAAACGTCTTCGAACTGTTCGTGCAGGCACTTGTTGTCTTACAAACTACCCAATTCTTGACTCAGGGCTCGTGACGTGGCTGCGCGATCCATTAAGTCCATACGGTAATATGCCTGTCTTCTCGGCTGCTAGTGATAGGGGGCCGTTGAGATTCAGCATGGCTTTCCGTATTACCGTCCTGAATCGTTTGTTTCCATATCCTGTTAACAGTCATTGAATCTCGACTGACGTGAGCGGCAATGCTGCGATACGATAAACCGCAATCTCGGTACGCTACAATTCGACGTTTATCAAAGTCAGAAACGTGCTGGTACGAATTTCTGCTTCTTACATGAGGCATCATTAAACGTTTCACCAGGCAACAACCTTCAAATGCAATTTGTGTATGAGAAACCGGCTGAACCATTACCTCATTTAAACATATTGTAGGTGTCGCTATCGACATCTGTTTTGCCAGAATGCGCTGAAATGCTAATCATTTGCATATCACAGAACCTTCTTCCTATCGTTTAAATTTCACGTCTGTAGCATGTCGCCTTCTTGGTGTAGCAATTTTAATGGCCAGTAGTGTACATTGACAGCATTCAGTGTATGGAGTATGAAATTATAAAATGTTATTGTTTAAAGGGAAAGAATGGACGCAGAGAATTCAATACGTATATTTGTGTCTTAATGTCTTCTTGGATGTATTAATTATGAAAATAAAAAGTATTTAAGATTGGCATATTATAAATTCTTTCATAGGCGTCATTTTTTTAAATAATAAACTTAATAAAATGAAGGAAACTAATTCTTATATAGAATTTCAGAAATACGCTGAATCTTTATATTGGGAAATATTTTGCTTAATACTATTTAAATAACATGATCACAAGTGGGATGAAAAATATACAATGCAAAAAGAGTTGACAGTGGTTAGGAAAATATGGTGTGAGATGCCATATGGTACAATGTTATGCAAATATATTGACAATATTCAGTCTGTGGAGTAAGAAATAATACAATGTTATTGCTTAAAGTAAACAAATGAACTCAGAGAATTCAATTACTCATATTTTAGGCTTAATGGTTTCATCGGAGTATTAATTGTTGATTGTCAACTATAACGTTTATTAATTTAATGATTTCCCATAAAGTTTATAAATTCTAAATATATATATTTGTTACTTAATGTAAAATTATGAATATGGGACTTTAAGATGGTCATCATTCTATTAAATGGCAATTAATAGCATTATGTAATGGTTCTCCATTGTCTGCACAGTAATAGAACCATAAATTTTTTGAAGTATGTTCGTGTTATCCTGTTCCTAGTGGTAGTAAACATTATATGTTAATTGTGCATGCCATGCCACTAGAATAGAGTAATTTTAATAAAACTATAGTAGATAAATATTTATATAATATCAACAATGAAATATGCAAAATGTAAATGGAATATAAGTATAAAAATGAAATACGTCCAATGAAAGGAAAACTGCTCCCTAGACATACGAAAACCTCTGCATCTATATTTTCAAGGAATTCCTATTAATTATTTAAGCAATTATGAAATTATTGTAATTAAGTTTTATGGATCATTAAAAATGTTAATCATTATTATTAGTTGTTTTTAAAAAATAAATTATTTTCAATAATTTAAGAATTTATTCAATCAACAATTTAATAATAAATTTAATTTCTGAGACTATTAAGCTATACAAATAATGATGTGCAGTTAAATTCTATTAAATTCATATCTTTTATTTACTCATTTTACAAATGAGATGCCAAACAAATATTGTGGAACATGTGAGTCTATCGAGTCACACATCGTAGTCATTAAATATGTGCAAAACACAAAATAAAATAATTAAAAATATTTTAAAAGCATTTTTGTTTCCAAATCACTTTATTTCAGAATAATCTTTAACAGAGAAAAAAAGCTGAAATATAAAAAACTATGTTAATTTATATCTCATCATTAATTGTAGCATTAAATTAAGATGAAATTGGAAATCTTTGAACAATTTTAGTTACTGAAAATTTTGGAACTAATTATGATTGATATTCATTGTGTTTAATCAAGAGAAATTATCATTAATTTTTGTAATATTTTTAGGTTTAATTTTTACATTATGAAAAAAAATACATTTTAAATTAAAATAACTTAAATAATTGTAAAATTTATTAACTTAATTTTTTAGATGCCAAGATATGGAATTAAAAAAAAAAAAATTAATTAACTGGTTTATTATCTCTAATTTTAGTACCTGATAAAAAATTTAAAATAATTTTTTTAAGCAACATTCAGAGCTCTGCTCAAAAAAATTCTAAGCAAGAAAATTAATTAAAAAAATCAATAGAAATACATTAAATCTATTTTGTGTTATTTTTATTTATATATAAAAATTAATGAAATACTTCTTTTAAATGTTACAATTTGTAAATAATCCAAAATTGTGGAAACAGAAAGAAATCACTTTAAACTAATTAATTTAAAGTAATTATGTTATAAATCTTTAGCTCTGCTTTTTTTAATATTATTTACTGTATATTTTGAATGCATGAAAGATAATGAGATAAAATAGATTCAAATAATTTATAGTCAGTTATTTGAAAAAAAAATATCTTATTATATCAGAATTAACAAATAATTTTAAAAATAATAAATGAAAAGCTTCTTAGAACGTAAGTACAAAACTAGTTTACATAAAGATACTTTAAAGTTCTAATAAAGATTTTCGCTTACTAGATTTTAAGATTATATAAGTGTTATAATAGTTTGCATAGAAATTAATAACATTGTGCAATTTATCGATCTCTTAAGTTGCTTAGAAATAAAGTTCCTTTATTTTCTTTTTTGTATTAAAAGATAAATTTTCTATGGAAATCTATTATATAAGATACCTTAAGAATTTATAAAATTAAGCAATTTTGCTAAACGTTGTTTATTATTTAAGTAAGGAACCATTTTACAAAGTATTCTAGGAGGTAAATTGGAAATTTTATTACTGAAACTTTAAAAAATAGTTTTATATCTAAGATTAAAGTGATGTCTTAAGGGTATATAAAATCTCCCTTTTATATATTTTTGTAGTTTTAATCTTTTTAGTAAACATTAAAATTATGTTGTACAGTGTAAATTGAATAAAAGCGTTTGAAAAATTTTTTTTCTAACAGACTATTTATATTTTTAAATTCCTTGCTGGTATTTTTTTTAAATATAAATAATATTTTTGATTTAAATTTTTTTCTAAATATGTTTAAATGTACTAGACAAGACAATAAATAAATTTACAAAATGTTAAATATTGAATTGAATGTAATATTTAAGTCTCGTAAAAAGACATTTTTTTTAAAATGGGATTAACATTATTTACCTGTAAGTAGATTAACTTTAATACAGCATTATTTTTTGGAAGCATTTAATACGGCAATAATATTGCTGAAAATAGGAAATGCAATACTGTTTAAAGAAACAATATTGAATTATATCAAAAGGAATTCAAAAAAATTACGGCACAATATTGAATTTTATGAAAATGATATGAAATGTTTCACTCTGCTTGCTAACAACAATTGATTGCACCTTTGCTTTTCAAATACTACATTTTGAAATACAATGCATTTTTTGGAAGTGTATGGCAATATTTTTGCTGCGTGTTTCAAATTCAATAGTTTTTAAAGAAACATTATCGAATTATATCACTGGAAATTAAAAAAATCATATAAACACAATATTGCAATTTATGAAAATGATATAACATTTTCACTGTACTTACAAGCAACAATCGATTGCACTTTCGCTTTTAAAATTCTACATTCCGAAACACAATGAATCAAAACCTTAAAGTTTAAAATTCCAATATTATTATGTATAAATAAAGTAATACTTTCATTTTCAGCAGCCCACATAAATCACATCAGATGCAACGACAAATCTTTTCAAATTGGCCATTACAAACTATCATAGCCCAAAATGAATAAATAACATTCCGTGCTGAGGAATTCTTGAGCACGCTTAATATATTAAACCCTCCCTTACAAAAGTGGATTCAATATTTTGATCTCCAATATTTTACCCGCAAAGAATAATGTATGAATATTTCAATGGTTTGACAATAACGGTAGTATAGCTGTATATGTGATTTATGGAACGAGTCGATGAAACGATATTTCATCTCTTTCAGTCCGAGAAAGGTGAAGGCAAATACGAGGCTCCAGCCATCTATTTCCCTGCATATCATCACACAGGTACTTTATATCTATATATATATATATTCTGTTTTCCATCTTCGTTTTGTGTTACTCTTCGTTTTATCATCCTGCCGTATTATGTCAGGTGGTCCCCAGATTAATTTTTATTTTCGTTCACTTCCTCTGAGGTGATGGTTAGAAACAATAAAGGATCCAGGAAAAAATGGCTCCTAGAAATGGGTGGCATTAATGCATTATAAAGAATTGATTTTCTTCTAGTTGTGTTTAATTATTTATTAAGAACTAAATTTTTATTGAATTTGTAATTTTTTTGTTACGTATTTAGCTAAAGGTAAACTGCTCATGCCACTGTATATTAAATTCTTATTTTCTTATTTAATAATTTAAAAAATAAGATGCAAAACAAATATTGTGAAATATGTCAGACATCATATTCATTACATACTTGCAAATGACAAAGTTAAATAATCAAAAATATTTGAAAAGCCATTTTTTCCAACACTCTTTTTTTCGGAATAATTTTTAATAGAGAAATTAAAGAAGGTTAATTAACCTTTAAGGTTAATTTAACCGTTTTGGATTTATAAATTATAGAATTATATATATATATATATAAAATATTTATAATATATATATATAAAATTTTATAATTAATAAATCTATAATTAAAGATATTCAATGGCATGGGTAGTTTACCTTTATTATGGTATTATATATATTATTTGGTAGGTAGTTTTACCTTTATATAGAAAATATATATGGATTTATTTAAACATTTTGAAAATCATTAAATAAATTAGTTTTTTTGTATTACATCTTAATTGGTTTTGAATTTGAAGAATATTTTTATATGAATTTAATATCATTTTATAAATACGTGATTCTTAGTCTTATTTCATCTTTATAACAAATATATGCAAAAACTTTTTTAGATTTTGTATAATTTATTTTCGCCTGATAGATTTATTATTAGCTTCAAGAAAATTATTTTTAAATCACGTATTCGATAGTTTGAATTTCACATTTTTAAATTTGATTAAATAATAATCATATTTTAAGTTTGAATTTAATACTTTTTGATTTGTATTAAAATGAGCAAGCAAATGACGCATTTTCTTTTCATATCAACATGTTCTTTCTGTTGCTAATTAGATGTAAAATATATTATCTTAGAAAAAAATATGACACTTTCATTTTCTTCAATTAATCTTTACTTTATTATTTTTTGTTGAATTTCTTGATAACAACAACTCTACTTACCATGAAGTATTAATTATTCTTGAACATGCATTATGTATATATTTAATTATTTTATGCCATGTTAAACGTTTTTTTTTGTCATGTTTTTTCAATTAAGCTGCAGCATCTTTGCATATATTTGTTTCTATAATCTATGGAAATTATTTGCCTTTTCAGAATTTCATATTGATTTGTTTGCAGATTTATTGAAAATAATAAATTTTCTAATTTATAATTTAAATGTTTTCTTGACCTTTATTTTTGTGTTAAATAAAAGTGCATTACTCTAGGATTAGAAGGGATCATTATATAATATAAAGCTTTAATTTTGATTTTATTTGTTTTTAAATAAATTTTAAAATATTGTAAGGTCAAAGTGTTAATTCTGAAAAACAAATGTAGTATGTTATTTGTATTAAATTTGATTTTAAATTTATGACGTTTTAATAGTAGTTATTAATGAACTACTATTTAACAATAAATATCGCCTGTTTTGCTATTTCTGTCGTCATCTAATTTAAGAAATCCCAAATAAAAATTTATATTTGAAGGTAATTTATTTTCGCAATAAATATACACACATACACTCACACACACACACACATATATATATATATATATATATACATATATAATTATTTATTCATCCAAAACTTCTGTATATTTCTCATAAAAATAATTTTATTTTTTATAATAATGTTTTTCTTATATGCTTAGATATTTTTCTAAGAAGTCTGAAACACTTTTAATAATGAGATGCTGCAGGTTTTGCATGTTAGAAAATCCATACAATTTATAGACAAACAATTGACAAACATTTGTTTTAGAATAATTATTTACAAATATTTAAATAATATTTTAGCAAAAATGTAAAATTATTTCACGCAAAAAATTATTTCATAAAATATTTTTAAACATAGAAATATAAAATATAAAAGAAAAAATAACTCATTCAAACTATATTCTCAAATAAATTATACTACGTATAACTTACATAAAGTTTAAAGTTATTAAAGTTTAAAGTTATAAAGTTTTAAAAAATTTACCCAACTTTATAAAATATATTTTGAGAAAATTAATAAAATTGTATTGCAAATTATTTAATAATTTAATAATTCATTTGTTTTATTGTACAGAAAAATATGAGTTTTTATTATAGCATAAAAACGGAATTATACAATTGAAAGTCGATGCTAAATTACATATATTTTCCTATCAGTAATTTGTATTTTACGTATTATTATTACTAGAAAAACGTATTTCTAGAAAAACGTATGTCTTTAATAACAATACGTATTATACTACGTATAGCTTACGTATTACTAGAAAAACGTATGTCATTAATAACAATAATATATTACGTAGAAACACCTAAATAATAAATGCTATGTAAAAAAAAAAGGTTTATTTTAAAAATTTTAAAGTTATTTATCAAAAAAAAAAATTGTTTTAATATCTATATATCTTGTTTCACTTTAATATAGCTTTTACAATATGTGCTAAGAATATTATTAACATTAGTTAATCAAATAAAAATAAAAAATGTTAAATTTAAAATTCCTAAAATAAAATTTAAGTTAAACAGTATATATTTTTGAAGTGATAAAATAAAAAATAAATTTTTAAAACTTTCCTGTTACCATAAAAAAATGTTAATTTAATTAGAAATAACTTAAATTGATTTTTTAATTATATTCTTTTCAATGCACGTTATTAATTAGTTTTCTATTTGTTTTAAAAGAAAATTTGATTTCACGATTTTTAAAGTAAACTACATGTTGCGTATAATTTATATATATTACATATAATAAAATGTTAACTACACATCTGAAGAAAACATTTTATTTTCCTACTATCGTGAAAATAAATTTAGATCTGAGTTTTTAAATAATTTTGTTCTTTAATTAGCATATAATTACATTGTGACACTTTAAATGTTTATTAAAAAGGTAATATTAATAATACCTAAAGTTTAAAAGTATTGCTGCTAAGAAGGACAAAAATATTTTTTCTTTTACAGTAAATTCAATATTTTTTTTTAATGTTATGCAAATTAACTAACTGCAAAACTGCTTAAATTGATTGTTAAAAATTGGATGAATAAAATGTATAATTATACCTACATGACTTTATTTAAAAATTAAATAATTAAATTTTATAAAATATTTAGGGTTTAAAAAATAAAATAATATTTTAGCAAAATATATTAATTTTTATTAGATATTTATTTTTAAGATTATTAATTGAATATTACTTCATATTTTATTTGGTAATTGATTAAGTAATTCATGAAAAGTAAAATAATTTAAAGTTTTAAAAAATTTACCCAATTTTATAAAATATATTTTGAAGAAATTAATAAAATTGTATTGCAAATTATTTAATAATTTAATAATTCATTTGTTTTATTGTACAGAAAAATCTGAGTTTTTTATTATAGCATAAAAAACCGAACTATACAATTGAAAGTCGATGTTAAATTACATATATTTTCCTATCAGTAATTTTTATTTTACGTATTATTTAAAAAAGCATTTCAAAATCAAATTAACTCGTTAATCATTTTTATGCGGAAATAAAATACAATAAATTTTTTATGTGCTGAAAGACTTTAACTAATGGATTTATTTTTGTTAAAAGCATAACTAAAATATAGTGCATTACAATTGGCCTTTTGTCTAGCTTTATTTTTCAATAGAAATTAATTGATTTGCTTATTATTGATTTTTATATTTTCTCCGTCTAAATTTTTTTTTGAAATGATAATACAATAGTTAAATTTTTTAAAAGCATACAAAAAATAAATTTATTTACAAATAGTTAAAATATTGATTACATCCGAATATACTTACTCGGTGCCTACGTAGATACACATCGATTATATTCCTTTTATCTGTTTTTTTTAGAGCATATAGTGACGCTTTAAATTTATTTTTATTATTAAAGAAATAATTTACGGCATGGAAAACTTAATAAAACGAAATGAGGCAGTTGTTGCCAATTTAATCACTTAAAACAATTAACAACTTTTTATCCAGATAAAAACAAAACTAAATCATACCTTTTAAATAAGAAAATAAAAAAAACACACACATTTTTTTTTTACGAATTATTACATTATGCAGATACTACAAACTAGAAAAACATATCGTAGGATTTGATGTTGACATTTTAATTATATTTTTCTTTTTTTTTTTTTTTTTTTGTGGTCGAGCCAACATCCGTTGGACATGCTAAACAAGTTATTAAATTTAAATACAGAAACAACATGAATACAATATGTATTATCAACACGTTACAATACGTAGTATACAACCTTAAATATGAAAAAAACCTTTATATATTTACAATATTCTGCAATGAACTTACTGTTCTTAAAGCGAAATAGCAATTGTTAAGAGTTATGGAAATTATTCTTGCAGAAACTTAATGTTTGAGATAAATATTTTTTGTTGGTATGAGCTGGTATTGAGCTGGCGCAAATGCCATCAACATGTGACGTTCTAGCTTCAGATTCTGCCAATCATAGGAAGCATGCTGGAATGCGATGTTATTCTAGAAATGCTCACCACTCCAAGCAATGGCATGTCTGAAGCGAAGTACGAAATGTACACTGATAGCTACAACGTTGTTAACTGAAAGACCATTCATGACTAATGATTTGCTCCAGTTCCACAAGCATAATTGGATTTTTGTCTGTTCACGACATCTTTCAATTACTTTATGGGCAGAAATCGCACAGACTAGATCCATCGAATATAAGTAGCCTATCAATACGCTTAGCTTTGAGTATAGTACAATGCAACGACGGAGGAGTTAAATTATTGCTCTAGGAAATTGTGATTCTGGGGTTTATAAATAAATCTTACACCATCTTGCATGATTGCTGCTCTTCAGAGAACATCGTCGAAGGTATTTAATTTTACCCTAAATTACTGTAAGAATTTAATATACAGACTTGAATTAACATTATCTTCAACAATGGTTCAAAAGTGTCTTTGTACTTCGAGAAGTGCAAAGTTTTCTGTATATCACATTTCTAAGAACTCTGGTGATAAAGCGTCATTTCTCAGTTACTTGTTTTTATAATATTTATTACAAGGATGCTTTAAACAAAAATTCCCTCCACAAAATTGCTTTCTTCAAGAATAAATTCAATAATTACCACCATTAAAGTTGCTATTCCCTTTTAAAAATCGTTAGTTCATTTCAGAATACCATGCATTTACAATAAATAAAATATATATATATATATATATATATATATATATATATATATATATAATATATTCATATAATATATTCTAGAAATGAAACTGCATATTTCGTTCTAACTTTTAGTAAGTTAAAATTAGGAAAACAACTGATAAAAGTTTGTTTATATTCTTTTCGATTTTGAGGAGCAGCAGCACCCTCTGCAAACACTTCCCCGGCGAGAACATTCTCATAAACTGTTATGATTCTTCAAAAAGATTATTGGAGTCTGTGTAGAAAAAGAAAACAACCTATTTTCCCCTAAAAAGTTACTTTAACCATCAAGCAGGAGTGTTTATCTTTAGTGTTTTGATAAGTTTACAAGTGTTTTCTCTGGGTTAAAATCGATATTTCTGTACCTTTAGGCGTCGAGCTGCGATCTCACAGGGACAGAGTTATTTACAGTGTCTCTGAGAGGAGTCGGAGGAAACACGATAAAAAAGGTCCTGGAGAGATTCGGGAGAAGGGTAATGTCACTTTCTCACTTCTCACGGAAAACTTATTTCATTAAAATTTCGGAAAAGCAACTAGGCTAACGGATTTTGTAAATGTACAAATGCATTCGCAAAATAAGTTCGTGAAAAATTTACTGAATTTATTATTTATGCATGCAACAATAAATAACAAATGCAATGTTTCCATTTTTTTAAAATATACTTCAATGTGTAAAAATTAAAATAATGTATTCTTGAAAATATGCATTACTTGGAACCTTTTAAAAAAACTATATTAAAGATAATTCATTATTTGTTGCATGAAAAACTATATAGAATAATGTAAGAATTGTTTATTAATAGCTATTTTTGAATATGCTTGCTTTTATTGAAAGTTGCATGATAATTTAATAGCAAATTAAAATTTTCCACTTTGAAATAATTGCACAGTAAAATTTTTATCTAATTCGACGGAAATAAAATTTAAAATAAGCTTCCATTTTGAGTTTGTTTTTAATGAATTTCAGTTTAAGTATATGATTTTTAAATTTATATCCGTCTTAAATTTTCCTAAGAAAAATTAATTAAGTTTATTAATTTTCGTTATAGAATTATAAAACTTTATAATGATATGATGTATAGCATCATTTAAAAAAATTATATTAAAGAAAAATTCATTATTTGTTGCATCTAAAATGATTTAGAATAATATAATTTTTTTTTTTATAAATAACTATTTTTGAATATGCATAATAGGAAAATTAAGCTTCTTCATTTAGAAATGAAATCCAAGTAGTATTTTTATGTAACTTGATTAAAATAAAATTTAAATTAAGCCTCCATTTTATGTTTATTTTAAATAAAATTTTATTAAATATCAATATATCTCTGTTTTATCTTAAATATATGATGTTTCTTTTTTTTTTTCTTTAAATTTAGATCCGTCTTAAATTGAATGAATTTCGTTATAGATTTATTATTTTTAGAATAACCTGAAGTAGTAAAGCAATGATATCAGAAACGAGCTTTTATTGTAAACTTTTTTTCAATAGGTTCTGCTTATATTTCATAGTAACTAGTAAAAGTGCTGAAAAATAATTTTGTTGTTATCTCATCCATTTAAATTTGCATATCTCGTTACAAAAATTAATTTGGAACAAAATGAGCAAACTGTTAGTTCAGCTCAGAATACCGTACATATACAATTAATAAAATTATTTATATATTATAGAAGTAAAATTGCATATTTAACTCTCTTTTAACAAGTTAAAATTTGGAAAATTTGAATTCATAAAAGTTTGTTATATTCCTTTTCGATTTTGAAAACAGCACACTTTGCAAACACTTCTTTGCCAAGAGCATTCGTTTTACATGCAACAAATAATGATTAATTAAATTTTCAAAAATATTAATAATGATTAACTTGCAGATTAATAACGGCTAAATATAATATCATAAATATAAACAATAATAAATTAATATGGGTTTGAATATTTTTCAAATATGTAAAATTCAATTAATATTTATATAAAATTATTTTATTGAATGGTTAAAAAATTGATACTAGTGCATATAAATTATTTTATTCAATAACATTTTTCACTATCGAAGATATTCTTTAAAAGCATATATATTTTATTACCTTAAAAATTAGCACACAAATATATTTGTAAAGCTAAGAGGATATTAAATGATTTATATAAACATACAGTTGTTTATTTTTCAACTAATATTTATCAAAATAAGTTCGGAATTAATTGCTGAATTTTTTCGCAGAAATTCTAGTACAGAGTCTGATAACGAGGATATCATGTATGCTGTCCATTCTTCAGATGACAGGATATTTAGAGATGAAGCTAGAGAATCTGAAACAGAATGTGATAGATTATGTAAGCTTAATTTTTATTTAAATAATAATGTGAATTAGCTATAATACGTTACTGGCAATGTAGTGATAAATAAAATTTAAATTAATGAACTAAAACTAAAAACAAAAACTTAAACTAAACTGAACTTATTATACTTAACTAAACTGAAAACTAAAGAAAAACAGATTTAGTGATTGAAATCTCATACTTGATTGTTTTACTTGCATGTTTTGACATTATTATGTAACGTCACTGTGAATTAATTTTAAGGGATATTTTTTTTTTTTGTAAATCCAATTCTTTATTGTAAACAATTCTGCGCATTATTATTTTTAAAGTCTTTCCCATCACTAGCTACTGCTTTTTCCCTTTTTTTTTGCAGTATATGGATTCCATATAGGAAGAACAACTAGTCTTTTGAGCCATCCTCAATTGATTCAATTTTTCTTATCTTTGTAAGATTGGAAGCTCTCTTTAGGCTAGCCGTTTTCTATTTATCGTAACAAGTTGTAGTCTGAATGTTCGATATATGGTGAATATGGCAAATTGAATAAAGCATCCATTTTACCATTTTTTGACTACACAAGCAACATGTTGTTGTGCGATGTCATGTTGAAAAATCGCTTTATCTTGCCTTTCTTTATATTATGGCCTTTTTCTTTTCTTTCAAACGCATCAATTGTATTGATAGGGTTCATTACCACTTAAACGTCTCGTAGTATGCAACACCAAACTGGTGCCACCACTTACAGACAAAGGTCAGGCAAACCCGTTCTACTAAACTCCTAGTACTCCAGTTCTTCTCTATTCTATACGTTAAGGATTAACGTAACATATCCATTCTTCATCGCCAGTGAAGATACCATGCAAAAACTCCTTTCTTTTTTTAAGTTGAAACAATTACTCACGTGAAAAATCGTCTTTCAACATCTCTAGGTTTCAATTCGTTTGCAACCTAATTTCTTGCTTTCGAATTAAACTGAGTGCATTTAAACGCTTTCAAACTTTTGTGCATGCAATCATTATTCAACGATTCAGCATGAATTATGGTAGAGTATTGCTTACAATTTCTCATCTTCAAACTTTTTCGGTTGGCCAGGGTGTTTTTTGTCAATTGTATTGAAATCACTGCTTCTAAAACGTCTCACATAATACATGTTTTTATAGATGGAGTATGTTCGCCGTAAGTTTCTAAAATTCGATGGCTTACAACAGAACTTTTCTTTGAATAAACAACAAAAGTAAAATTTCCTGTAAATGGTGTTTTGTAATTCGACATCTATGGAGCTGAGAAAAAATATGTTGTTAGCACTTCATCAAACATGAAACAATAAAAAGTAAAGCCTAAAGATAGGTTCTAGCATAAGTTATAACATCTATTGTAAATTCCTCAAAATTAATTCACATCCGTAGTAGAACATAAATTATCTGATAATTAGCTAATTATCAGATAATTTTCTAATAATTACATTATCCAATAAATATTTAATTATCAGATAATTACATTCTGTTACATTATCTAATAATTACATAAATAAAATCTACATTATTTCTTAATAATTATTTATTGTTATCTGATAATTACATATTGATCATAGCTAATTATCTTATAATTACATTCTGATACATTATCTAATAATTACATTATCCAATAAATATCTACATTACATTATCTAATAATTACATTATCTGATAATTACATATTGATCATAGCTAATTATCGGATAATTACATTCTGTTAAAATTCATTTCTATTGAATCTTATTTTCTTTTTTAAATTATTTCGCACAAAGCAAGATGATTGTATTTATAGATCTATAAGAACTATTAAAAAACAAGGAACAACAATTAATAGTCAAATAATTAAAAGAAGCCTATATTAATTAATCTGTATTATTCATTATTATTTATATTTTCATAGATGGAAACAATAATATATGTTTTAAATACTTATCAATTATCTATATAATTAACATCTTGAATTGAAATTTATATTTTTAATTATAATTTATATACTATCATTGTACTGAACGTTTTTAATAGTAGGAAAACAAACTGTACCTAAATAAAAGCTATAGCAATTAGTAATACTTTCTCGAACTTCAATTAATGTTAAGCCAAATGAATTAACGCATTATACGTAATTATAAAGATAATTATAAACAAAGTAAACAATTACGAATAATTACTTCATTGGCTGACGTTTATAAGTAATTTTTTAATTGAGTACTCTAATTAATTATAATTAATTAAATATGGTAAAAATAATAAATGAACCTAGATAATTGTTTCAAATACAGTTTTTATCTATGCATTTTAAAATAATTTCTAATAAAATAATACCTATAATAATTGAATATATTTTGTACAAATAAATTTACATTTATGATGTATATACATTATTTTGTTTTTCAAAATATATTTATACATTGTATTTTTCCATAAGACATTATTAATAACTGATGTTTTCTGCGTACTTTACAAATATACAATTTTTTTTTTAAATATAGAACTTTTTAAGATAATAATACTGATGTTTTAAGTAGTATTTTAAATTAAAAAATGAAAATTCTTACAAATATTAAAAATGACATTTCCATTCATTACATTTTACAAAACCAATATAGCAAAAATCAAATCACGATCCTATTTATTTAACTGGTTATCATAAATCCCTTATGAACCCATGCCTTTAGATCATATGTCATATGAAAGGAAAGCAATTTTTTCTGGATGGCTTCTTAAATCTATGCCACTGACAAACTATTCTAATACGCCGGGGCGGAAAAAGGAGAAATACTTTTCATCCGCATTTTATAACCACAAATATGATGTCGTTTTTTATCAGAATACTTTCATTTTGCATGAACTTGTACGTGTAGTGTTCTTTCCATTCTTTTTCACCCACCCACCTCCATGGAACACCTCTTTCCCCAAAAGAAAGAACTCAATAAACACTAGAAAAAAAAAAACTCAACAATGATGAAGGAGGCACGGTCACAGTAGAAAAAAAATGGAATTGGAAAAAAAAAATATTCCTTGGGCTGTTTTTACTGTTCTTTCGGAAAAATTTCAATTCAAATGTTTATATTCTGAGCATTCTTTTTTTTTTTTATTCTCAATGGAAAATGTGGAGTAAAGAAAGAAAGATTTTTTTTTTATTTCTATATCTTGCATTATTCTAAGTTTTGGTGAAAGCGTTTTGAAATGTGGAATTTGAAATACCGGTTGAACAGCCAGCCGTGCTTGTAATTTTGGTTTCATGTTATTCCGTATTGACGTTTCGTTTCAAGGAGCAACCGTTTCTTTTGTGATCGTGTTTTTGAATTGTATTCGACATGTTTCAATTGAATTTGACATTCAGGTAATTTTGACAGGTTTTCGTTGTGTAACTGCATAAAATAAAAAGTCGATTATACAGGATACATGATACAATATACATTTAGCAGGGGAACTTAAAACACGACAGTAGGAAATACGGTTACTGCATTGCAGTTTAAATATATTTAAAAATATAAAAATGTGAAGTGATGGGAAGATTAAAATACTAGCTCATAAATTCTTGATAAATTTGCTACAAAAATTTTTTAATGTGAACATAATAGAATTCGAAGAAATATTTTCAAAAGTTTAGTCCTTTATAATTATTTGTATTTTTTTTCGGTTTTTTTCGTTTGCACATTCATGCTACTTATAAATAACAGTTTTGAGAGAAGTAAATGTATTTGTAAAAATAAAAATAATGTTTAAAAACTCATAATGAAAAATTGATAAATATTGGTGTAATGCAGATTCAATAAATAAATATTACTTTATTCAATAATTAGCAAGCATTTATAAATGTAATTTTCTTAATAAAATAGATAACCAAATTAGAGTTTTTATTTTTGAATTTTCCAACTGAAATGAAACATATTTTATAATTTTGTTTTGTTTTCCCGTGTTTTAAGTCAAGCATAACATACCAAAATGCATGTTAACCTACAAACTGAAGGTCTCTCAAATAAATAAATTTTGTTATAGCATGGATTACCTGTATATATATATATAAACAAAAACAAACTATTCTGCATAAGGAAAGTATTCGTTCTACCGTTATATTTACATTTTTATATTTTTCATTTAATTTCGTTTAACTCTTATTCTTCTGATTTAGTAATAATTTTTTTTAAAGATTTTTATGTCTTATGTTTCTTAAAGTTATGATTTTCATTTTTTTCTTTTGATGTTTTATGCATAGAATTTTAAAAGAAAAAAATCTTTTCAAATATTATAAATGACATTTCCATTCCTTATATCTTACAAAACCAATATGACAAAAATCAAATCACGATCCTATTTATTTAACCGGGTATCATCAATCACTTATGAACCCATGCCTTTAGATCATATGTCACATGAAATGAAATCAATTTTTATGGATGGCTTCTTAAATCTGTGCCACTGACAAAACATTCTAATACGCCGCGGTGGAAAAAGGAGAAATACTTTTTCATTCCTATTTTATAACCACGAATATGACAAACATGATGTCGTTTTTATCTGAATGCTTCCATTTTGCATGTTTTGTACGTGTCGTGTTCTTTCCATTCTTTTTTCACCCACCTACCATCGTGGAACACCTCTTTCCCCAAAGAAAGAACTCAATAAACACTAGAAGAAAAAACTCACCAATGATGAAGGAGGCACGGTCACAGTGAAAAGAAAAGAATGGGATTGGAAAAAAAAAAATTCCTTAGCCGGTTTTTTACTATTCTCTTCGGAAAAATTTCAATTTCAAATGTTTATATTTTGATCATTCTTTTTTTTTTTTTTTTATTCTCCAATGGAAAATATGCGAGTAAAAAAAAAAAAAAGAGGTTTTTTTTTTCCCTCTCTCTCTGGCTCTTTCTCTTGCATTATTCTAAGTTTAGGTAAAAGCGTTTTGAAATGTCGAATTTGAAATACCGGTTGAACAGCCAGCCTTGCTTGTAATTTTGGTTTCATGTTATTCCGTTGATTGACGTTTCTCTTCAAGGGGCAACCATTTCTTTTTGTGTTGGTACTTTTGAATTGTGTTTTTCAGGGGAATTTGACATTCAGGTAATTTTGACAGGTTTTTGTTGTCTAACCGCATAAAATAAAACTCGATTATACTAGATACCTGATAAATGTTTATTTAGCATGGGAACTTAAAAACATGACAGTCGGAAAGATGGTTGTATAAATACGTACTGCATTGCAATTTTCTTATAATTAATAATACCGGAATATAAAATGAGTGTAAATTAAACCGTTAATTTGGGGAAAATTACACACAAATATATTTTAATTATAACATAAAAGAATTCACACAAATAATTTCGAAAAGTATTTTGCCATTTAAACTTATTTCTATTTTTTTTTCGTTTTCTATTTGGTTACATTGATACTACTTAAATAACAGTTGTAAAAGAAGTAAATGTTATTGATGAAAGAAAAAAATGTTTACAAACTTACAATTAAGAATTGATTAATATTTGTATAATGCAAATTATATAAATAAAGATCACTTTATTCAATAATTATTAAGCATTTATAAATGCAATTTTCTTAATGAAATAGTTAACATATAAAATTGTATTTTTATTTTTGGGTTTCCTTATTGCAATGAAATAATCATATGTTTTTGTTGTGTTCTCTTGTCCAAGCATACCATACGAAAATGAATGTTAACCTAAAATCTGCAGGTCTCTCAAATTAGTAAATATTTTTTGTAGCATGAATCACCTGTATATATATATATATATATATATATATATATGAACAAAAACAAACTATTCAGCAGAGAAAAAGTATTCGTTCTACCGTTATATTGACATTTTTTTCTTTTTCTTCTAATTTCGATTAACTCTATTTATCTGATTTATTTATACTTTTTTAAGATTCTTAGGTCTTATGTTTCTTACCATTATTATTTTTCACTTTCATTCTTTTGATGTTTCATCGGTATTTTTATAAGATAATAATGCCGATGTTTAACGTAGTATTTTAAATGAAAAAAAAAAAAAAAAAAAAGATTTTCTTATAAATTTTACAAATGACATTTTCATTCATTACATTTTACAAAATCAATATAACAAAAATGAAATCACGATCCTATTTATTTAACTGGGTGTCCTCAATCTTTTATAAACCCATGCCTTTAGATCATATGTCACATAAAAAGGAAAGCAATTTTTTATGGATGGCTTTTTAAATCTATGCCACTGACAAATCATTCTAATACGCCGGGGCGGAAAAAGGAGAAATACTTTTCATCCGCATTTTATAACCACAAATATGATGTCGTTTTTCATCAGAATGCTTCCATTTTGCATGCATTGTACGTGTCGTGTTCTTTCCACTCTTTTCTTCACCCACCTACATCCATGGAACACCTCTTTCCTCAAAAGAAAGAACTCAATAAACACTAGAAGCAAAAACTCAACAATGATAAAGGAAGCGCGGTATCACTGTGTGAAAAAAAAAAAAAGGATTGGAAAAAAAAAAAATATATTCTTTAGGCGGTTTTTACTGTTCTCTTCGGAAAAATTTCAATTTCAAATGTTTGTATTTTCAGCATTCTTTTTCTTTTCTTCCACAATGGAAAATGTGCGAGTAAAGTAAAAGAAAGAGTTTTTTCTGTCTCTCTTTCTCTTTGTAGTTCTTTCTCCTGCATTATTCTAAGTTTTGGTAAAAGCGTTTTGAAATGTGGAATTTGAAATACCGGTTGAACAACCAGCTTCATGTTATTCCGTATTGACGCTTCTTTTCAAAGAGCAACCATTTCTTTTGTGTTGTCACTTTTGAATTGTATTCGACATGTTTCAATGGAATTTGACATTCAGGAAATTTTAACTGGTTTTTGCTGTGTAACTGTATAAAATAAAAAGTCGATTATAGGAGATACCTGATACAATGTTTATTTAACAGGGAAACGTCAAATGCGACAGTTGGAAAGACGGTTATATAAATATGTACTACATTGAAGTTTATTTATATTAAAGAATATAGAAATGAGGAGAAGATTAAAAACCTTAACTCTTCAACTATTGATAAATTTGCAACAAAATAATTTGAATGCAAGCATAATAGAATTAAAAACAAAATGCTTTTAATATAAGTATTTATTCATTTATAATAATTTGCAATTTTTTTCTTCGTTTTCTAATTGATTACACATTGATACTACTTAGATAATAGTTGTAATAAATATAAAAAATAATTAAAATTATTAAAAATAAGTAATTTAAAATATAATGTTTAAAACTCATAATTAAGAATAGATAAATATTGATGTAATACGGATTAAATAAATAAAGAGTACTTTAATTATTCAGCATTTTAAATGCAATTTTCGATAACCATATTAGATTTTTATTTTTTTATTTCCTTAATTAAATGAAATTATCCAAAGTTTTTTTTTTTTTGCGTGTCATAAAAAATTCAAGTATACCTTACCAAAATGCATGTTAACCTACAAACTACAGGTCACTCAAATTAATAAATCTTTTAATAGCATGAAACACAAGTATATATATACAAATATATATATATATATAAACAAAAAACCAAACTATTCAGCATAGAAAGTATTCGTTCTACAGTTATATTTACATTTTTTTTTTTTACTTTCGTTTGATTCATGCTTTTCTGATATATTTATAATTTCATTTAGGATTATTATGTCTTACATTTCTTACAATTATGATTTACACTTTTTTTTGATTTTTTTGTGCATAGTATTTTAAATGAAGAAAAATACTGTCTCACAACTTTAATTACACTTTAAAAAACCAATATGGCAAAAATCAAATAACGATCCTATTTATTTAACCGGGTGTCATCAATCACTTATGAACCCATGCCTTTAGATCATATGTCACATGAAATGAAATCAATTTTTATGGATGGCTTCTTAAATCTGTGCCACTGACAAACCATTCTAATAAGCCGGGGCGGAAAGAGGGGGAAATACTTTTTCATTCGTATTTTATAACCACAAATATGATGTCGTTTTTATCTGAATGATTTCATTTTTGCATGCCTTGCACGTGTCGTGTTCATTCCATTCTTTTCTTCACACACCTACATCTATGGAACACCTCTTTCCCCAAAAGAAAGAACTCAATAAACACTAGAAGAAAAAAACTCACCAATGATGAAGGAGGCACGGTCACAGTGAAAAAAAGAATGGGATTGGAAAAAAATATATCCCTTAGACGGTTTTTACTGTTCTCTTCGAAAAAAATTTCAATTTCAAATGTTTATATTCTGAACATTCTTTTTTTCTTCTATTCCCCAATGGAAAATGTGCGAGTAAAGAAAAAAACTTTTTTTATTCCTTTTCTCTTGCATTATTCTAAGTTTTGGTAAAAGCGTTTTGAAATGTGGAATTTGAAATACCCGTTGAACAAACAGCCTTGCTCGTAATTTTGGTTTCATGCTATTCCGTTGATTGACGTTTCTTTTCAAGGGCAACCATTTCTTTTGTGTTGGTACTTTTGAATTGTATTCGAAAGGTTTCATGGAATTTGACATTCAGGTAATTTTGACAGGTTTTTTGTTGTCTAACTGCATAAAATAAAAAAGTCGATTATAATAGATACCTGATACAATGTTTATTTAGCAGGGGAACTTAAAAATGACAGTTGGAAAGGCGGTTGTTTAAATCTGCACTGAATTGTTGTTTCTTTTAATTTAAGGATATAGTTAAAGGGGAAGATTAAAACATTTAAAGTTAGAGTTAGTGTTGATTAGTTAATTTAGTTCTTGATAAATTTACAACAAAAAATTTTTTTAATGTGCACTTAATAGAATTAAAACAAATATTTTCAAAATAAGTATTTAGTCCTTTATAATTATTTGAATTTTTATATTTTGTTTCATTTTCGATTACATATTGGTACTACTTAAATAATAGTTTATAAAAAAAGTAAATGTAATTGATGAAAGCAATAAAAAATGTTTAAAAACTCATGATTAAGAATCAGTAAATATTGGTATAATGCAGATTAAATAAATAAATAATACTTCACTCAATAATTATTAAGCATTTATAAATGCATTTTTCGTAATGAAATAAATCAATATATTAGATTTTTATTTTTGGATTTCCTTAATGAAATGAAATATTCCTATGTTTTTCTTTTGGTTTCTCGTGTCGAAAAAAAATCCAACTATGCCGTACCAAAATCATTGTTAACCTACAAACTGCAGGTCATCAAATTAGTAAATATTTTAATAGCATTAATCATCTATTCTTATTCTCTGATTTATTTATAATTTTTGTAAGATTCTTAGGTCTTATGTTTCTTAAACTTATTATTATCACTCACTTTCTTTTTGATGTTTTATGTATAGTATTTCAAATGGAAAAAATATTTTCTTACAAATTTTATGAATGACATTTCCATTCATTACATTTTACAAAACCAATATGACAAAAATCAAATCACAAATCTATTTACTTAACTGGGTATCATCAATCACTTATGAACCCATGTCTTTAGATCATATGTCACATGAAAGGAAAGCAATTTTTATGGACCGCTTCTTAAATCTATGGCAGTGACAAACCATTCTAATAAGCTACGGCGGAAAAAGGAGAAATACTTTTTCATCCGCATTTTATCAGAATGTTTTTATTTTGTTCTTTAAATTCTTTTTTTCACCCATCCACCTCCATGGAACAATTCTTTCCCCCAAAAGAAAGAACTCAATAAATACCGGAAGAAAAAACTCAACAATGATGAAGGAGGCACAGTCACAGTGAAAAAAACATGTGATTGGAAAAAACAAATATTCCTTAGACGTTTTTTTTACTGTTCTCTTCGGAAAAAGGTCCAATTTCAAATGTTTATATTTTGTGTATTATTTTTCTTTTATTCTCCAATGGAAAATGTGCGAGTAAAAAGAAAAGAGTTTTTCTTTTATTTCTGTTTTTCTCTCTCTCTGGCTGTTTCTCTTGCATTATTCGAAGTTTTGGTAAAAACGTTTCGAAATGTGGAATTTGAAATGTCGTTTGAACAGCCAGCCCTGCTTGTAATTTTGGTTTCATGTTGTTCTGTATTGACGTTTCTTTTCAAGGGGCAACCATTTCTTTTGTGTTGGTACTTTTGAATTGTGTTCGAGAAGCTTCAATGGAATTTGACATTCAGGTAATTTTGTCAGGTTTTTTGTTGTGTAACTGCAAAAAATAAAAAGTCGATTATACTGGATACATGATACAATGTTTATTTAGCAGGGGAACTTAAAACTTGACAGTTGTAAAGACTGTTACTGCATTGCAGTTTCCTTAAGTTTAAAAATATAGACATGCGAAATGAGAGGAAGATTAAAACATTAACTCTTCAATTTTTGAAAATTTGCAGCAGAAAACATTTTAATGTTAACATAATATAATTCAAACAAATACATTCAAAATAATTATTTAGTTATTTATAATTATTTTTTTTTTTTTTCGTTTCTCCATTAGATTACACATTTATAGTATATAAAAAACAGTTGTAATAAAAGTAAAGGTAATTGTGGAAAGAAAAAAAAAAAGTTTAAAATTCGTAATTAAGAACCAATAAATATTGATATAATGCAGATTATATAAATAAAGGATACTTTATTCAATAATTATTAAGTATTTATAAATGCAATTTTCTTAATGAAATAGATAGCCATATTAGATTTTTATTTTTAGATTTCATTAACGAAATGACATAATCTTATGTTTTTGTTTGGTTTTCCCGTGTCATACAAAATCCAAGCAAACCATTCCAAAATGAATGTTAACTTACAAATTGCAGGTCTCTCAAATTAATAAATCTTTTTATAGCAGGAATCGACTGTATATATATATATATAAATAATATATTACAGTTGACTATATATATATATATAAATATATATACAGTTGATTCATGCTATAAAAAGATTTATTAATTTGAGATATATATATATAAATATTGTATATATATATATATATATAGATAAATAAATATATAAACAAAAATAAACCATTCAGAATAAAGAAAGTATTCGTCCTACCGTTATATTTACATGTTTTTCTTTTTCTTCTAATTCCATTTAACTCTTATTCTTATTATTTATATGTAATTTTTTAAAGATATTTATGTCTTCAGTTTCTAACACTTTTGATTTTCACTTTTTCTCTTTTGATGATTTATGCATAGTATTTTAAACAAAAAATAATTGTGTTTTACAAATTTTATAAATAACATTTCCATTCATTACATTTTACAATACCAATATGGCAAAAATCAAATCACGATCCTATTTATTTAACCTGGTATCATCAATCACTTATGAACCCATGTCTTTGGTTCATATGTCATATGAAAGGAAAGCAATTTTTCTAGATGGCTTCTTAAATCTATGCCACTGACAAACCATTCTAATACGCCGGGGCGGAAAAAAAGGAGAAATACTTTTTCATCCATATTTAATAACCACAAATATGATGTCGCTTTTTATCAGAATGCTTTCATTTTGCATGTCTTGTACGTGTCGTGTTCTTTCCATTCTTTTTTTTTCACCTACCCACCTCCATGGAACACCCCTCCCCCTCCTAAAAGAACTCAAAAAACACTAGAAGAAAAAACTCACCAATGATGAAGGAGGCACGGTCACAGAAAAAAAAATTGGATCGGAAAAAAAAAAAAATATTCCTTAGGCGGAGTTTTACTATTCTCTTCGGAAAAATTTCAATTTCAAATGTTTGTATTTTGAGCATTCTTTTTTCTTTTATTCTCCGATGGAAAATGTGTGAGTAAAGAAACAAAAAGAGGGTTTTTTTTTCCTCTGTCTCTTGCATTATTCTAAGTTTTGGTAAAAGCGTTTTGAAATGTGGAATTTGAAATAGCGGTTGAACAGCCTTGCTTGTAATTTTGGTTTCATGTTATTCCGTATTGACGTTTCTTTTCAAAGGGGATACCGTTTCTTTTGTGTTCGTACTTTTGAATTGTATTCAACAAGTTTCAATGGAATTTGACATTCAGGTAATTTTGACAGGTTTTTGTTGTCTAACTGAATAAAATAAAAATCGAATATATTAGATACCTGATACAATGTTTATTTAGCAGGGGAACTTTAACCATGACAGTTGGAAAGACTGTTTATAAATAGACATTGCATTGCAGTTTCATTATATTTAAGAATATAGAAATGTTAAATGAGGGGAAGAATAATAATTTTACTTAGTAGATAGATTAAACAGAAATTTTTTTAATGTTATCATAATTGAATTCAAAAAAATATTTTTAAAATAAATATTTAGTCCTTTCTAATTGTTTGTATTTTTTTTATAATTTGTTTCTTTTTCTATTTGATTACAGATTGATAGTACTTAAATAAGAGTTGTATAAGAAGTAAATGTAATTGTTGAAAGAAATAAAAAAATGTTTAAAGCCTCAAAATTAAAAATCGATAATTATTAGTGTAATGCAATTTAAATAAATAAAGATTACTTTAATCAATAATTATCAAGCATTTATAAATGCAATTTTCTTAATGAAAAGATAAATATTAGATTTTTAATTTTCGGGTTTACATATTTAGATGAAATAATCCTATATTTATGTTTTATTTTCACATGCCATAAAAACTCCAAGCATACCATGCCAAATGAATGTTAACCTACAAATTGCGGGTCTCTCAAATTAATAAATCTTTTGATAATCGTTATATTTGCATTTTTTCTTTTCTTCTAATTTCGTTTTACTCTTATTCTTCTAATTTATTTATATATATTTTTTTTTTTTATTCATATGTCTTATATTTCTTATAATTATGATTTTCACTTTCTTTCTTTTGATGTTTTATGCATAGTGTTTTAAATGAAAAAAAAAATTTATCTTACAAATTATATAAATGACATTTCCAATCATTACATTTTACAAAACCAATACGGCAAAAATTAAATCACGATTCTACTTATTTAACTGGGTATCATAAATCCCTTATGAACCCATGCCTTTAGATCATATGTCACATGAAAGGAAAGCAATTTTTATGGATGGCTTCTTAAATCTATGGCATGACAAACCATTCTAATACGCTAGGGCGGAAAAAAGGAGAAATACTTTTTCATCCGTATTTTATAACCACAAATATGATGTCGTTTTTTATCAGAATGCTTTTATTTTTGCATGACTTGAGCGTGTCGTGTTCTTTCCATTCTTTTTTTTTCACCCACCTAGCTCCATGGAACACCTTTTTCCCCAAAAGAAAGAACTCAATAAACACTAGAGGAAAAAAATTCACCGATGATGAAAGACTCACGGTCCCAGTGAAGAAAAAAAAATGGGACTGGAAAAAAATATTCCTTGGCCGTTTTTTTTTACTGTTCTCTACGGAAAAATTTCAATTTCAAATGTTTATATTTTGAGCTTTATTTTTCTTTTATTCTCCAATGGAAAATGTCCGAGTAAAAAAAAAAAAGAGGTTTTTTTTTTTTTATTATTATTATTCTTTCTCTCTAGCTCTTTTCTCTTGCATTATTCTAAGTTTCTGTAAAAGCGTTTTGAAATGTGGAATTTGAAATACCAGTTGAACAGCCAGCCTTGCTTGTAATTTTGGTTTCATGTTATTCCGTATTGACATTTCTTTTCAATGGGCAACCGTTTCTTTGTGTTCGTTCATTTGAATTGTATTCGACAGGTTTCAATGGAATTTGGCATTCAGGTAAATTTGACAGGTTTTTGTGGTGTAACTGCAGAAAATAAAAAAAATCGATTATACTAGATACTTGATACAATGTTTTCTTAACTTATGATTGTCTCTTACTTTCTTTTGACGTTTTATGCATAGTATTTCAAATGAAAAAAATATTTTCTTACAAATTTTATGAATGAAATTTCCATTCATTACATTTTACAAAATCAATATGGCAAAAATCAAATCACAAACCTATTTACTTAACTGGGTATCATCAATCACTTTTCAACCCATGTCTTTAGATCATATGTCACATGAAAGGAAAGCAATTTTATGGATGGCTTCTTAAATCTATGCCACTGACAAACCATTCTAATACGTCGGGGCGGAAAAAGGAGAAATACTTTTTCATCCGTATTTTATAACCTCAAATGTGATGTCGTTTTTATCAGAACGCTTTTATTTTGCATGCGTTGTACGTGCCGTGTCTTTCCATTTTTTTTTTTTCACCCACCTACTACCTCCATTCAACAACTCTTTCCCCAAAAAAAGAACTCAATAAACACTGGAAGAAAAACTCACCAATGATAAAGGAGGCACGGTCACAGTGAGAAACGAAAATGGGATTGGAAATAAAAATATTCCTTTGGCGGTTTTTACTGTTCTCAATTTCAATTTCAAATGTTTACAGTCTTTTTTTCTTTTATTCTCCAATGGAAAAGTGCGAGTAAAGAAAATTTTTTTTTTTTTTTTTTTTTTATATTTCGGCTCTCTGTAACTCTTTCTCTTGCATTATTCTAAGTTTTGGTAAAAACGTTTTGAAATGTGGAACTTGAAATACTGGTTGGACAGCCAGCCTTTCTTATAATTTTGTTTTCATGATATTCCATATTGACGTTTCTTTACAAGGGACAAACATTTCTTTTGTGTTCGTACATTTGAATTGTATTCGACATTTTCAATGGAATTTGACATTCAGGTAATTTTGACGGGTTTTTGTTGTGTAACTGCGTGAAATAAAAAGTCTATTATGCTATATACCTGATACAATGTTTATTTAGCAGGAGAACTTAAAACATGACAGTTGGAAAGACTGTTTCTGCATTGCAGTTTCCTTATATTTAAGAATATAAAAATGTGAAATGAGGGGAAGATTAAAACATTAACTCTTAAATTCTAGATAAATTTCAAACAGAAGTTATTTTTTTTAATGTGAGCATAATATTTTCAAAATAATTATTTAGTCCTCTATAATTATTTGTATTTTTAAAAGTTTTGTTTCGTTTTTTTCTATTTGGTTACATAGTGATACTGTTTAAATAATAGTTGTAAATGTACTTGTTGAAAGAAAAGTTTAAAATTAACTAATTAATAATTGATAAATATTTGTATGACGTTAATCTGCGTCATACATCTGCATAAATAAAGATGACTTTATTCGATAATTATTAAGCATTTATAAATGTAATTTTCTTAATGAAATAGATAGCCATATTAGATTGTTATTTTGGAATTTCTAACTGAAATGAAATAAACCAGGTTTTTTTTCTCCGCTTGATACCAAATCTCATACCGGGATAAATGTTAATCTACAAACTGCAGGACTCTCAAATTAATAAATATTTCTTATCGTCTGAGTCACCTGTACATATATATATATATGTATATATATAAGCAAAAACAAAAACAAGCAAAATTCAGCAAAAAAAAAAAAATCTTTGTTCTATCCTTATTGACAATTTTTCTTTTTCTTTTAATTTTGTTTAACTCTTATTCTTCTGATTTATTATTGCATTCTTCTTCTAATTCCTTCATATACAATAAATATTTAAGATTCTTATGTTTTGTGTTTCTTTTACTTAAGATTTTCATTTTTTTTGCTTTTTTTTTTTTTTTTTTTTTATTCTTATGTTTATACCAGTTACATCTGATTTATTATTTTATTATTATTCCAATTTATATATATATATATATATAGATATTATTTAATATTCTTGTCTTATGCTTCGTTTACTTATGATTTTTCACTTTTTTTTTTCCTTTTTTATTCATCTAATATATAAATATATTTATATATTAATACTCTTATGTTTCTTACTTATAATTTTTACTTTTCTTCTTAACCTTCTGATTTACAAAATTTTTTTTTTTTATTCCTCTGATTACGTTTCTCGTTCTTGCTCCTACTGATACGTTTAAAGATCAGTTCATTCATTCATGTGACTTATCGATTAATCGTAATCAACATGAAGATCAGGTTCCGGTCGCAGACAACATTTGCTTCTCGGATCAATGACACGTGAGGGTTCTCAATTGTCATGTAGCAACGACAGTTTTTCTTTTCTTGTGTCAGCTTTGATATGCTCTCACCATTGTACTATACATAAGTAACGAATAACATTTACTTCGCTAAACTGGAGCTTCTCAGTTGGTAACAAATCAATATGAATCAGATACATTGCATGATATACATTATGACTGCTGTATTACGAAGAAGATGGACAATGTCATACCTTATCTAGATGACATACGTCATCTTCTTATTAATGCCAGGATTTACCACATTTAATTATTCATTTCCATTACGTGAAGTAATAAAGATAGATACCAAGAAATATTTGTTAATTTATTTATTGCCTACTAATGATTGTTTTGTTCAACATCAAAAAAATCATAAATTTTTAAAATATGCATTTTAAAATTTCCTTTTTTTTAATAAAAGTAAATGAAAATTAGATTCTAACTAAATTATTTAGCATATTATTCTTTATACATGATGTAATAGAGATAAATATATAGATATTTTTTTCTTTATACATGATGTAATAGAGATAGATTTATAGACATTTTCTTTATACATGATGTAATAGAGAGATAGATACCAAGAAGGATTTGCGATTTCATAACACATTTAAGATTAATAATTATTTTATTATAAATAAAAATGTAGTGTGATAATTCAATTTTTTATAAAATTATTTAAAATTGGCTTTAACTAAATTGTTTAACATATTTTTCTTTAAAATTACTAACTTTTCAGGGAAAACTTATGAAAGTTGTCAATATGAAGACACTAAACGATGGAAAGCTGAACATGCAGTTTTAAGCTAGAATCTGAGTAAGATAATTAATTATTTGTTCATGCATTATTGATATTTTAAATTTCCATTTTATTTTTAAATATTTTGTATTTTTATATATAATAAAAAATTATATAATAGTTAGCAAATGTAATCTAAAAATTAGAATAGAATTTGGTTTTGAAACACACATCTGTATTGGTAAAATATTTTTCCTGCTTGAATTTTAATAAAATACTTTTTAAATATAATATAAAACTGATAAAATAGGAACCCGACGTGTTAAAATGCAATTAAAACATTCCAAAATAACAGAAATTAATAAAAATTTTGACATTTTAATGCTGTAAATATAAATAAAATGGAAGCACTTGAGTATTAATCTGATAATAATAATAAAATAAATATTATTGTTAAATAAAATAATTAAAATTTTCTGTTCTCAAACCTTTTATGTATTAATTAGGTGATATGAATTACACAAAAATTAATCATTTGCAACAAAAAAAAAAAAAAAAATGTTTGATATGCGTAAAATTTATTTTCTTTGATGTAGCATGCCAGTTAATTTAACAAATATTAACTTATTTTCCTTTCAAAAATTAAATTTCGAAGAACATTGTATAACATTATATAGTGTTAAAAATTATCTGGTTGTTGTTGATTATGTGTTCGTGCTACTAAATTATAACCATATGATTAATTATAAATATTTAAAATGTTATCGTGTGATTAATTATAAATATTTTAAGTTAATTACATTTGGCTCCTTCTCTTACGCTTAAGAAAAACAAAAATTTCTTTTCCTAAAAAAAATAACACAATAATACAAAATAGAAAATAAATATTAAAATTATTGAATGCTTATTTCGAATCATTGCAGATACGAATAATGAGAGTTACTAATTTTATGTCTGAAGTTCACTAATTTAAACACTTCACGATATCTTTTAAATTAAAACTAAAAAAAAAAAAAAAAAAAAAGTGAGACAAGCAAATTCATAAAATATTTCATTCTGGAATATTACAGAAGGTAATTTAAGCGTTTTAAATCTGGATTTTGCAAACAATATTTAAAATTTACAAAAATAATCTTAATTTCAAATATATGTATTTTAATTCTATCTTTATTGCTTGTTTTGATAAAAATAATTTAGCTTAAAGATTTACCATCCGGAGATGCATAGGATTTGTAATATACTTCAAATACAAAAATAACTTTATTTATATATTAAACAAAAATCATCAGAATTTTTAAAAATCAATATAATAATAAACGAGTTAAGGAGATGAATTCCATGTTAAAAATTAAACTTTTTAGGAAATGGCATAATGTTTTTGAAGAAGAGTATCCTCTGCAGGACTTCAATACTGTATATCAATTTCAATATATCCTCCAAATATATCAATGTCCAAATATATCAATTTCTTTATGCAAAATACGCATTTCACAAAAGTTGCACCATCCTGCATTTTGTGCTTAATGCAATTTAGTTCCTCGAAAGGAAAAAAAAAAAAAAGTTTAGTCGGGACACCAACGGATTTCCGGTTGAAACAATTTACTATTTGTTTGCACATTAGTGCTTTTAATGTCTTTCATAAGTTAAAGATTGCCACAATTGACCCATATAAGTTGCCGTAAAGTTGTTCCAATATATTCACACACGCTTGATGCATCGGAGAATAATGTGATTCGGTAAAATACAAATGGATATAATAATACTGATAGTGAGAAGCGGTTGTATGTCATTTATACTAGCGATCATTTGTAACATGTTCTTTTAAAAATATAATATCTTTATAAACAGAATGCAATAAAAATAGAATGTTATTTTACTAACATTAAATGTCTTTTTTTTCTTTCATCTTAAAATAACATAATAAAAAAAAATGAAATATTTGACAACGATTTGGTGCCATCTATCGGTAAAATATTTGAAGTATTTTAGATTCCATTAAAAATCTGATTCATGGCATGGTTATTGGTACACATCACATTCAAACGATATGTCGTTAATTCTTGTATACATAAAACTCATTAATTTACTCATTATTTTATGATCTAGTGATTTAGCTAATTCAGTATATGAGCTTTGACCTTTTGCATAATTATTCAATAAAAAAGTGAAGCATTTCGCGATCATAGGTGGTCATTTACAGTGTTTAATTTACACTATGAAATAAATCTATAAAAATATTAACAAATTCTTCAAAGTGAATGTTGTTTCTACATCAATATAAAATAGTATATATATAATATTTTTAAAATTTTATAAAATTTTAACTCCAAGAATATATATATATATATATATATTTGGAGTTAAAATTTTTGTTAAAAAATTTAAAAATAAAGCAATTTCTTTAAAGAATTCCATATGAATCTACATTTTAGCTTATTATTGTTGTTTTAAAACAAAATCATTTAAAATTATGCATATACCAAAAGATACAACTTTACTTAAAGGTTGCAAATACTTGAATGTCACCGATAAGTATAGATCAAACATTTCTAAAAAAAATAAATTTTTTGTTTCCAAATTGACCTGAAAACTGGATAAATTCATTCCATTTCAAAAAAAAATAAAAACAGCAAAACGAACTTTTGAAAGAATTGTAAATATTTATACAGAATTTTGAAGAAGAAGCGTCTCAAAAATACTTAGTTCTCATTATTTGTTTTCTGTTCTAAAGATAAACAGCCATCTACATTTGAAAATGAAAGATCTTTTTTTTTTATTTCTTTGCAGGTGAAGGAGAAATGTGCCAATGAAACTCATCGCTTAAAAGAATGAAAACAAACGTGCATTTTACTGTTTTTATTTGCTTACTTTTTAAAAAGTCAAGAGAAAGCTACTGGAAGTAAAGAATTGTTTGGGGAGAAGGGGAACTGAAGCAGTTGACTGATAAATGCAAATGTGATTATTTTAAGAAAAGTTTCGATGAATGATCCTTAAGCTGTGAAAATGTGATATGTAAATGAGTTTATCGGAGTAAGTTTAATGTCGTTTCTGTACATAAGTTTTGAAAATAAAACCCATTTGTTTCCCAAACCTATAAGCATTTGTTCTTTTTTGTGACATTTAAGCGAAACTGGGTGTAAAAAGGTGTTTTACTTAGATAGAAAATGATGTATTAGCTTTTTAATTAAAGAACCTTTTCAAATATATACATATACATATATATATATATGCCCAAAAAGTAAGATCAATTTTAATTTTTCAAAAACTCTTTATTTATTTTTCCAAATTTTTTCATTGCCTTCAAAGTAATTCATGCTAAAAAGTCATGGGCCAGGATGGACTTCAAAACTCGCTGCGATCGACGTTGAATCTTCAGTCGACTCAAAACGGTGCTCCCGGAGTAGTCTTTCCAGTTTAGGAATAGCCAGATGTCCCACGGTATAAATACGGTGGCTGTGGAACGATATGGGTTTCATTTTTGGCGAAAAAGTCAAAAAGAATCATTGCAGTGTGAGCTGGCTCATTCAGTGTTTTCGGTACCAATCGAGATTATACGTGTTTGAGGCCCAAAATAGAATTGGCCGATCCTTTTGAAATTCCAACATTATCAGCAAGGTCTCTAATTTGCAAATCACCGGTTTGCAAGTACCAAATATTTATTTTTTGGACGTGAGCTTCGTTGGTTGTTGATGTTGATGGCCGAACAGAGGGCTCTTCGTCGTCAACGCGTTCTCTGCCTTCTCAGAACTGTTTATACCACCTCTAAACATTTCTTTTCCTATATAGAATACTCACCGAATGACATCGGCAACATTCTATATGTTTCTACAATCAAAATTTAATGCAAGTTCTTTCTCAATTAATTCATACATTTCAAAAAATTGTCAGAATCACTTTTTGCGTCTCACAAAGGCAAGCGTAACTCAAACAATAATGAATATTTTTGACGTTTTCACACAGATGTCAGGACAGCGCCAACAACCTAAAAAAAAAGAAAATTTTAATTCCATATGCCCGGAGATTTAAAATGAAAATTGGTTTTTACTTTTTGGGCACCGTAGTAGATATATATATATATATATAATTGTAATAAGATGTCTGCTATTTTTTTTATTTTCAGCCATTTATTAATAATTAATTATTTAAGCAACAATATTTGTTAAATTAAAAATTTAAAATTTATATCTATTTTTTTTTTTCTTTCATTGGATAAAGGAAATGTTATTTATTTATTTTTTTAATGCACGTGAGAGCCATCGTTGCATTTATTGGAGTAGTTTTCACAGCTCCAGTAACTAGCCTAAGGTCTTCATTTTGAAAGACTTAAAGTTTAGAAATTAATATTGCTAAATGTAATCAGAACTTCTCAACAATAGCCAATTGATGGCTTGCCGTATAAAATATATATTTTATGTGAAATTTCTCTTCTACAGCCCAATTTTACCCTGCAAGTCTTTTAATCACTGTTAGAATTTTTCGAGATCAATCATATTTTCTATATGTCCCTCTATTAAAAGAGCTTTTTGTCGAATTTCTCTTCCAAATAAACAGCTTCCTCTGATTCTTGGATGCTACTGCCATTATAATTTAAGTCCATTTCAGTTGGTTGGAGACTCAAAGTAAAAGTTTTGTACATAGCCTTGTTAATGTTGTCCTCCATTTGATTTCCTGTCGACCATTCATATAAATCTTTCAGCGCCTGATTGATCCTAAGCCCCACGTTCCGTATCTCTTATAGACACCTAGAAGGCTACGGTAAACACCGTAATACACCATGATGACGTTTATACTGTATGCCCTAAAAGGCATACGGCATATATACTTTCTAGGTGCTGAAGTCCATACTACTCAGTCATCAGCATAGAAAAACGCATGCAGTACCTTTTGTTTATCTTTAATTCTGCCAGGAATATCATTAATGTATGGTTTATTGGTATGTTTTATTGTTAATTTCATGAGTTATAGATGATTAAATTTATATAGTTTATACATTAAAAAATCATTCATTACATTAAAAATGCATGCATTGCATGCATGCAAAATCATACATTTAAAAACAAATGCATTTTTTGGTCTACCTGAGGTAGACCACAGTGCATTTGCTTGCAACAGAGGTTTCCAATCCGAATCAAATTGCACAAAAATCTTTGAGTGATGGCATTTTTTAATCCATTGGAGAATTTTGTCACCGACACAAAGGGTTTTAAATCATAAATCAATATAGTTCTCCAAATACGATCGTAAGGATAAATGAAAACTGAATAAGTTAATATTTCTGCAGACTTGATATTTGATGATAATTGTGCAGTGTTGATATTCACAATTGTTCAAATAATCAAATCCAATATTTGTATGATGTACACTGTTTGATTATTTACAAATATTTTACACTTGTAATACTTATGATCCAGAATGACTTTTTCTTACAAACACTTTCATTAAATAATTGGTATCAATAGTGATAGTAATTAATTTATCTGACAGAAAATACAACTGACTACAAAGGTCGATTGAATGATTATCTGTTATTTAAACAATCAATGGTCTCAACACTGATTGTAATCCACATTTAAATGGATAGATCAATTCATAACTACCAACGCAGCTTTGAACTTTTTTCTTCCTTCTGCAATTATTTTATGTATTATACTCACATTTTTTTTTAATTTTCATAGTTAGGAATGCTCTAATGAATATGACTTTAGAGATTAAACAAAGAGAAAGACAAAAAATATTTTTTTCTTATAAATTATTCACAGAATATTTTTGTCTTTAAACAAATTAAATGTTATGCCAAATTGTTTCAGAAAGAAATTAACAAAATAATCAGAATGTTTACAAGATATTCACAAATATTTGACTTATAAACCATGTTCAGGGCTCCTTAACAAAAAGATATAATATTGAGGTCGGCTTTACATTGACCAAATTGAGATCGATTTGCAAAAAGCAAGTGAAATAGTGCAGAAACAAATGTCGCATTAGTAAAATAAATTTTTTAATAATTTCATTTTTTTTTTTCTATTTCATTTATATTTATATATATTTTAGATTTCATTTTTTTGGCGTTATATATTACTTTGTTTTACAATGTAAATGTTTGTTTATTATAATTATATTATCTACATTTACATGTAAAATAGTAATTGGCACAAAAAAATAACTCATTATTTTTTTCAATTATTTACTTCAAAAAAAAATGTCTACAGTGGATCTAAGTCTAATATGGGGATATATAATTTTATATTCGGCCCACGGAGTTATGACTTCCAAAGTGGCCCTCAAGGTCATTTGGGTTGGCCACCCTGATCTAGGCGGATGAATTTGTCCAACTAGTATACCATTTTATTGTATTAGCAATAAGATAAATTTTTTGAGCTAGAAAATGATCTTAAAAGAAAACACGACTTTGATTAACTGTCCATGTAAAGGAAATTAAAAATTATACTATAAAAAGAAAAATACTAATTTGCATGACAAAGAAATAGCATAATTATATTTCATTACATTGAACAGCTACAGACGCCTTACTCCTTACTTTTGAAAACTAGAAATAATTGAAAAGAGAATTTCAATATGAAAATTATGAATTAAAAATTAATTTTTTTTTTTTTGTAATATATATAATACAAAAGTGAAGCTCTCTAAAAAATATTTCTTTCAAAAAATTTTATGCTTGTATGTAACAGAATTTTTAATGAACTCAATTTATGATAGGAAGTTCTCCTTAGTCCATACATACAATAATCAGCTGATGAAGATTCAGAGATTTTTTTTTTTTTTGTAACGCTATTGTACTATATAAAAATATATTCATGAATTCATATACTAATAAGCATTTTTTAATTATAAAAAAAAGAGAATATTTTTTAATTAGATTTTTTATATAATATACTCAGTATTTTTAAATTTTCATGACTTATCATATGACTTTAAAGATTAAACAAAGAAAAAGACAAAAATATAATTTTTATCAATTATTCACATAATATTTTTATTCTAAATAAAATACATGCATGTTATACAAATTTGTATCAGAAAGAAATTAATGCTTTATAAGATATACTCAGATATTTAATTTACAATCCTGTTTTTATTCTTCACATGTTTCTTTTGAAAATGAAAAACAATAATAATAATAATAATATATTTAGTAAAAAAAGTACTTTCATTACCATTACAAAAAACAATATTTTGCAATATTTAAGTATATTTAAATTAACCTGCATGTTTTTTTATAAAGCAAAAAAAAAAAAAAAAAAAAAAAAAAAAAAAACTACAAAAAAAAAGTATGTGATCCGTGTTTTAGTGACTTCAAATAAAAAAAACATGAAAGTGACTTCAAAGAAATAACATTGTGCGTGTGTTTAAATACATTTTATGTGAATTAAGAATAAGCAAAACTTAATGTCTGTAAATGTAACAAAATTATTTGAAATAGCATTTCATTAAATTCCTTAGAATCATGTTTTTTTTTTTTAAATGTTTACAAATTTACTTTAGATAACATATTAGAAATCTGAATAATATTTTAAATATAGGCCTTAAACTTAATTTTAACTTCGAGGAATATATATAAAAGGATAAATCAAAGTTATCATTTCTCTTTCATTAGCACAGTAACACCATGGAAAACTATTTTGGCTGTCTAACTACTGGCATATGCTCATTTTTTACAGGAAGGGTTGTTAGCTCTAGACACAACAGTCATATTAGGATCTCGCAGTGCCATACTGTTGAAAGTGGATTCTGAAACCACTACATACATCCATGGCACTGCCGGTGTTCGAGCCCGAAAACCTGTAGTTTGAGAATCAGAGCACTGTCGTCCCTCGACCATTAGACCCATAAAATTATTTAACACTTCAAATTTAAACTAGATTACGATTTTAATCCAGATTTAACTAGGTTTTCAACTAGGGGTATACATCTTATTTGGTATACAGCTTGATTTTGTACTTCCGTGTTTTGGAAGAGAAAACGTTGTCTAATTGTCTAGAAATTCATTGTCTTAAGTTGTATTATTGGCCGGGGCTGATGGAGTAGTGACTTTGAAGTGTTAAATAATTTTAGGGGTCTGATGTCCGGAGTGACGAGTGCCTTTTCGCTAGGTACCACAAGTTCGAGTCACGGTGGTGGTAATGAATGTTTGTACTGGTTCGAATCCTTTAAACCGTAGGCCCCGGTCTTAAATGACAGTGAGTGTTTTGGGGAGTGTTACTCGCGTTCGTTGCATATCCTCAAGCTACACATGCCTCCTGGTTAGTGTTGAATGAGTAACGTCGGTCTAGCCCTTGCTTATGGCGTAAAATTAGCTGTCTGTATTGCCAGCTGCATTAGAACAACAACAACAACAGTTTCACTAACTCTAACTAAATATAAAAACTTTTATGTGAATTTTTCATATACGTGTATAAATGTATTAAATTATAATTTTAATAGCTGTGTATGATTACCAATACATAATTTTATATTTTATTATTCATAATACATAAAATAATTATTCATAATATATTCATAAGATTTAAATTATTTTCTGTCTCCTAATATTTATAAAATAAACAACATTCATTACTCACACCTTCAAGTTTTTGGAAATTTTTCTGATGTTTTTTTAAATTAAGTACTTAAAAAAAAAGGGATTTTTTTTTATTCAACATGCCTATTAACTAAACACGAGCTTAGCATATGATTTATGATTGAATTCTATTTGTTTTTTTTTTTTATATTTATATTCCTTTTTTATGAATTGCTTTCAGTTTTGGTTTTTTTTTATTCTACGTATTTAAAAGTATTATTTCCATGAAAAGGGTCCATATCATTAATTTTATTGGAGTGCCCGTGGCTTTTACTCCATCATAAACATGGGTCCGAAGAAAAATTAAAATGGTTAATGACTACTGCTTTAGTATAAGCACTGAATTTAGCAATAGACTTATCATGAAGATTTAACATTAAGAAATACTTCTAAAAGACAGTTTAGGAGTCAAAAAAGAAAGTTTTGCTTTATTCAATTAAGATAATCTTTTTAAGTGTGGCAAGTTTAAAATGAAGGACACATTTATCACATTAAGGTTTAAAAATAAAAAGATTCTGATTTTAGTTTATGAAATTACGTAAAACAATATATGAATTAATTTTGTATTAAATTGTGCTAATTATTTGAATTAGTAGACATTTTTTGTTTCAGTGAAAAGTAAAACAAAATGTTTACTAATAGTAATAGTTAGACATAAAATTGAAACCACTAATGCATTTATGAAACTTACGTCAAAAAATGAAAACTGCATATCATACATCATAGAATGTTCCTTTACATAAAACAGGTTTTTTAAATTGCACATAAATTCATACTCAAGTCAGATTTCTACAAAGTGCTCCATCATAATAGAAGTTACTCCTCTTCTCCCTTTAACCATGAACTACACGTCTGGCTCGTGGGCTTTAGTTCTACTGATACTCTGGCTTGACATTATTAGCCATTTTAAGTGACAAAATGCGGAAACCGGTATTGATTGATCATCTGATTAAAATGATAAAATTAAGATTATATAATTCTCAATTAGATGTATAAATGGAATACTTTTAATTTTAATCCAGAGTCCAGGACTGTATTATTTACCAATTGGGGAACACAGCAATTAAGTTCTGTGTTACATTGATTTATTTTAAATAAATTATGTGTTTCATTTGTAA
>BPLR01002938.1:0-74017 GCA_021605095.1 Caerostris extrusa
TTTATATTGCTTTTAATTATTATATTGTGAAAATAAAATGCATCGAAACTTAAAATGGAAATAAAACTAACCCCAATATAGCTTCTATTTCAGTTTTGAATTACTCAATCCCATGTTTCCTCCATAATAGATTTTTCTTTTAGCTGCCATTAGGAAAGAGGCAGTTGTCTTTGCTTTTAAAAATGAATTTTTAGATTAAAATCACTCAACTTCCTGATTCAAATAACAAATTGAATGCTAGAGCCTTGAGAAGTCCAATAGAAATGAGTAAATGTTCTGGCTCATGAATAATTTTACAAAAGATTCAAAATTTCTTCCCTTAAGCTAATCTCTTTATTTTGAAATTTTAGAACTGTAGGAAATAAAAGCTATAAACCAAAATAATGTAATGAAAAAATTAGAAATCTGAAATAATGGAAATAAAAAAAATAAAATGAAATAACAGGAAATAAAATCATCAAAATATAGCTTTTATTTAGTTTGAATCTCGATCTCAAGTTTGTCCTCTGGTATAGCAGGAATTTTTTTCCCATGCCAATGCAGCAAGAAAGGCCTGCTTTTAAACGAATTTTTAGATCAGGGAAAACTTTCTCATATGGAATGCTGAAATAATCACATCCATATAAAAAAAATCCTTATTTCTACTATACGCCATATGAAATATAAATATATGATGAATACCTTACAATGACATTCTAAAGATGTCTTCTTTAAAAATAACCCTCTTTTAAATTTTTTTTTGTGGTCATAGAAATAAAAAATAATGAACTAAATGCATCGCAAAGAAATAAACAATCAACTTAACGGATAGCTGCTTATTTGGGTTCTTGAACACTCTGAATCAGCTGGCTCAGGAACATGCCTTCTTCGCCACTGAAGTCACGCCATCAGGTGCTGAAGGCTCTTCCTTTAAACTTCTTTCTGGGATTAAAAATTGAGCGCTACGCCAATATCGCCAAATGAAAATTGCTCACCTTATACACCAACGAAGTGGAAACAGTAATGCAAAATATGCTCGAATGCTCACATGTATGCAGCATTCCAGCGGCTCTTATTTTCAAATTAATTTAAAATTTGAAACATCATTTATCTTAATGTTTGTAATGATCAGGTTTGTAATGTACCTATTCTATTTTACACACCATGTAGAAACAGTAAACAGCTGCTAATAATTCATGAAGCATAAAATTTCAAAACACTCTTCTTTTAAATTTTTTTAAAAAAAATAACAGTAAAAGAACATTTAAAATTTATTTTTCAATTGGTGCTAAATAATATGTTTTCAAAACATATAATCTGTTATGAAGCTAGTAACACAATCAAATTAAAGATAAAGGTGTAACACTTGAAATATCTCATAAAAAATACTGAAAACAGGGTGACAGATCTACAAAAAAAAAAAAAATAAATAAATAAATAAAAAAATACCGTTAAGATTAAAGAACCCAAAAAGTAACAAAAATATCAAAGCATTCCTACAGAAAAAAAAATACTTCTATGAAGATTTTACAAAAAATAAATAAATAATTAAAAAATAAAATTAAATAAATAAATAAAAAATTACTGTTATGAAGATTTCAACTCAAAAAATTTTACTTTGAAAAAAAAAAAAAAAAAAAAATTTTTGTCCCTCTTTTACAAATTTAATTTTTTTTTCATTTATATTCAATAATTACCATCATCAAAATTCATATTTACAAATTTAAACAAATCAAATTCACTTCCAAATAAATTCCTTTTAAATTCCAGAAACTATTACATAAATCAGTTTCACAATAAAATTAAACGACAAAGCTATGAAAGAAACGTCAAACTCAGAACCACACAAATGAAAACAATTTTCAAAAACATCGCTAAGAATACAAACGGCCTTCAATCTCAGTAATTAAATCTTACATCGTCGCTTTTTTATTATTTTTTTCCCTTTTTTTATTGTATTCAATCCTGCGTTCCCGTCGATCGATACATTCAAATAATTCTCCTCTGATTGGCGACTGTTTGGCGGAAACCACCATTGTCGCGCCAAATACGCTTGTTTGTCGAGAGCGACGCTTTCCGTCACTAGTGATATCTTGATCAGAGATAATCTTGGTTTAGAAGAAATCGTCTGAACTTTTGGACTGCCTGACTCATCTTCATCTTCATCTTTAAAGGTGAGTTCTGGTTTATTCGTTTTTAGATAATTTAAATTGGCAACGCTGATTTCGTACTGACAGAGGAAGTTTGGCTTTGAATTTTTACAGCCAAGTTCCGGATTTCGTTTTCCTAGTGTTAGTGGGAGTTTAGGAGACCTACATTTCACAAGTACATCAATCATTGATTTTGGATTGTACTTTTTGGTTATATTCTCATGAAAAAACATCAATATTTTTTTATTGATGTTATTTTATAATAATAATATTATATATATTTTAATAATATTATTTTCATAATATCATAATATATATATATATATATATACTTTTATGTATCGATATATTTTTAATGTATGCAAATATTTAAGTATTCACATATGCCTTTATTTAAACGTTTTTATATGCCTTTATTTATTGTTTTACCCTCTATTTAAAGAATTATTTTCATCAAATATAATAATTTAATAAATATTATACTTTTTAATTAATATCAAATTATGTTAATTTACAAATAAACCAAAGATAAAATATTTAAAAATGTATTAAATTTAATTTATTAATGTTCTGAAAAATTCTAAGATTTTCTATGTCAAAAAATACTTCAAATTTTAATATTTTTAATTTTTATTTTAACTTTCATACCAAAAGTTGTTTAAATTAAATAAAAACCCACTAAAAGCTTTGTTTTTTTCCATTTTTATTATTTGACAAATTTTTTAGATGAATAGATTCTGAAAATCAAATCTCAAATCAAAGTTATACATTTAGGTTTTTTAAACTTAATTTGTTTCCGATATTTTTTATATTATGCAAATATTTAAGTATTCCACATATGCCTTTATTTAAACGTAGTTTTTAATTATTAATTTTAATAAACAATAGTGAGATAATTTAATACAAAATTAAAAACAGAGTTCATAAATTTACTGTTTGATTGTAACATCATTTGTGACGATTTCTTTATATTTATAGTTGCAATAAAATGTGCTTTGCATTTTTTGAGTTGATTAATTAAATTATATAATCAATAATAAAACTAATTTAGGATAATTAAAAATTATGTGTAAATAAACAGCACGAAACGATAAATGAACTAAACGATATTTTATTTGACATTTTTACTTCATAATGTTTTGCTGGTTTATTTAATGAGAAATGGTTTCTAAATTTCAATTAAAAAATTAAATATCTAAAATATACCAGAGGGATTTTTTTTTTTTGAAATTTATTATTATTATTATCAAAAATAAAATTAGTTCAGGATTAATAAAAAAATTATATGTAAATAAACAGCAGAAACGATTAATGAACTAGACGATATTTTATTTGACACTTTTACTTCATAAGATGTTTTGCTAGTTTATTTAATGAGAATGAGAAATGGCTTCTAAATTTCAATTAAAACAATAATTAAGCATATGAAACATATCCGATGGATATTTTTTAAAAAAAATATTATCAAAATATTATTTTTCTAAATTATTATAAATTATAATTATTATAATTATATAATATTATTATCATTAAAAATAAAATTATTTTAGGATTAATAAGAAATGAGACTGAGAAATGTCTTTTAAATTTTAATTAAAACAATAATTAATTATCTGAAGTATATCAAGAGACTTTTTTTTTTGTGAAAATACTTTGCAAAATATAATAATTAAATTTTCGTTTTGAATATTGAAAGGTAAAATTATTTAAAAATTATAACAAAACTGTAATAAGTTTTCTGATTTTTACATGCAATCTTCTAATTTATGGAGTTTAATTTTATTATTTATTAAATATAATAAATATACTATAATAAGTAACCAATTTGCTTAAATGAAAAAATATGTTAAACTAATTTTTAAAAAATAGATTTTTAATATAAATCCTTATTTTTTTCGTTTTAACATGATATATCTTATTGGTGATATTTAAATACAAAACTAAATTATAATTTTACTTAATTGATTTATTTTAAATATAAACATAAAAAAAATTAATATATTAATTTAAATATTAAATGCAAAATTGCAATAATATTTTCAGAAATAATTTATTGAAATTTTATTGTTTCCTTTCATTAGTAGTTTTGATATTCAGTTTCTCATTTGTGGAAACAAAATCCCCAAACAAAGACATATATAATATCATAAGTAATATTATATTTCTTTAAATATGATCTAAGTAATGTAATATATAATATATATATTTAAAAAGGACTATGTAATATAATATATATTGAAAAAAAAGGAATATAAGAAATAATGTTAGAAGTAGTATAGTAAGAGTATTATATTGTAAAAAAGAAATATGATAAGTAATGTTATAAGTAATATTGTCTTGCAAAGAAAAGAGATGTTATACTTTTTAATTAATATAAAAATTACATTAATTTATAAATAAACAAGTTATAAAATGTTTAAATTGTAGAAACATTTTTGTTCTGAAAAAATTCAAAATTTTCTGTGGAAAAAAATTCTTCGAATTGTAAAATTTCTTATTGTTATTTTGACTTCTTTGGGAAAAAAATTGTTTAAAATTAAATAAAAACAAACTAAAAGGGTTTTTTTTTCCACTTTTTTTTCTTTGCCAAAATTTTAGAAAAATAAATATTGAAAATAAAATTAATAAATTTTCTTATAGTAAAAGTAAAATTTGTCAACAAACATCATTGTTAACATCATTTTTATTTTATTTTTGAGTTATATGTGTTTCTTGAATGATAATTTAGATTTTGTTTTGTTTAAAACTACAATTGCTGTTTCCCCCTAAGCTTTTAATTTTAGATTGACTCCAATGCAAATTAGGGACTTTTAAAACGCGAGGGCAGCTTACGAAGGGTGCATAGTATTACAATAAGCCGCACGTAATCCCTATAAATCCTAACTTTAAACATTATGAATGAAAGGGAGAAGTTTCCTCCCACCTTTTCCCTCTAATCACGTGACGGCAGACACCTGACCTTTTGTAATAGAAGTCAAATAGGAAAGGCAGAGAAATTCACGAGTGTGTTAATTCCCATTCATAAGTCGGCTTAGTAATTTCATTTACATTTGTATGTATATTTTTAGAAAAATAATTGTATACAATTGAATACTTTAAGTATAAAATTTTCTAATTATTCGTATTTGTTTTAAATATTTATAGTGACATTTATGTTCATACTCTCATTTTATGTTGCACTTTTAATGTAAATTGTAATGTATATTATTATGTCATATTAATTAATGTATAATATGTTATAATAATGTATATTACATAAAGAAAATCTTATTTGAATTATATTTATATAGTATTTCATAAAGTTAAATTAAAAGCTTTTTGATAGAAATGTATTAATATATTATGTATTATATAATGCAAATTGTAATGTGTATTATTAAGTTATATTAATTATTGTATATTATTATGTTGTATTAATGTTATAACGATGTATATTTTACTATTACTATTACTATTTTTACTATATTCTATTTGAATTATATTTATATAATATTTCATAAGTTAACTTATAAGCTTTTGATAATGTATTAATATATTATGTATTATATATTTCTTTTAATGTAAATTGTGATGCATATTATTATGTAACATTATGCTATATTAATGTATATTATATAATCGAATCTTATAATATATGGAATATATTTATATAGTACTTCATAAGTTAAGTTAAAGCTTTTTGATAGAAATCTATTAATATATTATGTATTACATATTTTAATGTAAATTTTCATTTATCTTATTATGTTATATTAATTTATATACTATTTGAATTATATTTATAAAGTATTTCATAAGTTAACTTAACAGCTTTTGATAGAAATGTATTAATACATTATGTATTATATATTTCTTTGAATATAAATTGCCATATATATTATTATATTTTTATTAATGTATATTATATAAGCGAATCTTATACTATTTTTAATTATATTTATAGTATTCCATACGTTAACTTAAAATCTTCTGATAAAAATGTATTAATATATTATTTATTATATATTTTTAATGTAAATTGTATTGCATATTATTATGTTATATTAATGTATATTATATAAACAAATCTTATACTATTTCAATTACATTTATATAGTATTTCATAAGTTAACTTAAAATCTTTTGATAGAAATATATTTATATAATTAGTCCTAAAATATCGAATTCAAATATTTATATCTAATAATTTGTAAAATTACTCCTATTTTGAATAAATAATAATAGTTTAAAGTTTTAAAATAATATTTTAGTTATGAAATGATTAAATTGTAAAATTACTTTCAAATTGTTGTTGATGCTTACCAAAAATGCTAGGAATATTAAACAAAAAAAAATGTAACAACTTTGAAATGAATGTTTATTTTATTTATTTAAAAAGAATTAATTTGTATGATTATTAGTGAATGATTCAGAATTTTATTTCTTGATTATTATTTTAATTTCTGAAAAATTCCATTATTTCTGAACTCCAGTTTAAAAAACATATTTTTATTGTACTTGAAATTGTTATTCCTTCTAAAATCTATCCAAATTTAAAATAAACGAGAAAAAAAAAAAAACAATTAAAAAAGATTAAATTTCAAAATGGTGTAATTTTCTTTTTATATCAGGATTTGTTTTATGTCAGAATTTTTTTTTTTTTTTTTTTTAATTTACTTTTTTTTTTTAAATTTTGTTTCTTTGATGGAGTATGTGTTACTTTTTATTATTAATTAGATTAATAATAAAAAATACATTCCACCTTTTTTAATTATATAATGCGTATGTTATAAAATATCTGAATTTTAAAATTTATGTTTTAATATAGTTTAACGCAAGAATAATGTTTGAATTTATGTATTACAAATAAAGTTTTCTCTCATGTTGAAAATAAAATATTTAAAATAAATAACTTATTTAGAAAAGACATAAACGATTAAATAAAATGATTATATAATAAATGATTTAAACGTTATTGGATATAGAGGGTTAAATTGCAAAGAACTAGAATGTAGTATACAAAAATTAATAAAATAAAGAAAATTGATGTTACCTCGATGATTGCAAATTAACATTTATAAAAAACATTTTTTATTTATTGTTAATCGTATCTTTTAGTTGAAAAACTCTTAAATAAACGCTCTAAAAGAATGTAATGAAATGATTTATCAAATATAAAGAGAGTACTATAGAGCAGTAAATGGATATATTCGAAGGATATTATCTAATGAGGATTGTAATTGCATAAAGAAATGCTTTAAAAATATATATAGATACGATGATAATTCATGAAGAAATGTAATATAGTATGTCCAAAAAGTAATAGTTATTGTGTATCAGGAATAATTGTTTTCTGTTGCAAAATACGAATTATTTTAACTTGTTTTCCCATATGTAGCTAGTATATATATATATATATATATATACATATATATACTAGAAGAACCAGGCATACGTTGTCCTGCCAAACAAAAATGCAATGTATAATATAACATATCGCTAATATATTCTACTTGTTCTAATTAAGGAGTAATTAATATGAACATACTAAATTTCATGGACATCGTTTGAACGGTAAATTTCATCACAATCGGTCAAGCAGTCTAGCAGCGATTCAGTGACAAACACACGCACAGCAGAACCCGATTGCAGCTCCACCTATCAGACCCAATTGTGAATCTAAACCATCCCAGAACCCACTCAAAGACAGACAAAAAATTTCTTCAAAATCGGTCCATCCCTCTTTGGATAAGTTCAGTGACAAACACATGTACAGAAGATATATATACACACAGTGATGACACATGTACAGTATATATATATATATATATATAATTATTTCCTTTATTTATTATAATTTTAACTCATTAAATAAAAATTAAGAAAAATTAATTTTTTTAGTTGTAAGATATTGGTTTTTTTTTCTAATGCGGGTAATCAACACTTTTCACCTCAACTTGTGCACACGCTAAGAGTGTTGATGTGACTACCATTCCACAGAAATTCAGAACTAACATTCAGAAATGAAATTTAGGGTCCTTGCACCTTATAAGACTTAAAGAAGGTGATTTTCTGACTTAATAATATATAGATGATACTCAGTATAACGCGAGAGTAATTTTTTGGTTGAATTTGCTTGTGAGGTTTCAAATTAAGGTCCTTTTCTTACTAATGGTACTGCGGTAGTGTAATCAACTATCGAGCAAAATGGACTTTGGTGGGAATTCGCTGGTGTTGTTTGTTACAGTGCTACTTTTGGAAATGTGGAGACTCAATGGTGATTGTGATAATGTGTACGATAATATGTATAATAACATGTGCAACAGTAGTATGCGTGTATAATAGTAGTATAATAGTTGTATAATAGTGTATAATAGTTTTTTACCATACAACACGCAAATATAGTTCAGCAAAAAAAAAAAAAAAAAAAAAGCGCATACATTAAGATAACGCTATCCTTTCATCGTCTACCAATTAGATGCTATTGTGTTATTGAAATCAAAACACATGAGTCCACAATACAAAAAAAAAATTGTATTTAAAATGATTAAATCTAATACATTACATGACACATATAATTATTTTTTTTATTGAAGTTAAATCAACAAGTAATATAAAAAAAAAAAAAATTTTTTTAAGTCAATTCCTTCATTTTTTTTACTCTGTTGCAGAAAGTCCTTTATAAAGATTTTTCATTCATTTTTTAAGTTTTCTGGTGCCATCTATTGGTAGATATATGCACCTTAAATCTAAAAAACCTAAAACTAATTAATTAAATTTAATTAATGAATTAATATTTGAAAACTGTATTAACATCAAGTGTCATCCACTTCAAGTTCAAAAAAATGCATTTGAACGTAAGTGGATGAATAAAAAGTATTTTATTAACGATTGAAAATTTGAACAAGATATATATAGGGAGAGTGTGAGCTAATAGAAGGAATTGAAAAATACTGTAAAAAAAACTTATTAAAGTATTTTACGAAAAGATTATCAAAATATATGATTTTTATTCGTGTATTTTTTAAAATACAGGTATTTCACTGTACTGTATTTCTTATGGATATAAAAAATTACCATTACACAGACATCTATAAAACAGACTGTTAACTAATTAATTCCCTGGCACTACAATCCATGTTGGGCCATGACCATCTGTCTCCTGGCAGATTCGAAACAGGAGTTGTTTTTATTTCACAGGGAAGGGTGTTAGCCCTACGCCCAATGCTCTGCAGTCATATTAGACCGGGGCCTGGTATCGGGTACTGAGTATCTGATTACCACAAGTATCGGGCTCGAATCTTGGTGATGCCATGAATGTTTGTAGTGGTTCGAAATCCACTTTTAAGCCGTAGGTCCCAGTCTCATAGAGTAGAGCGTCACAGAGTTCAATTAGACTTATTCTCACCCATATCATTCCCAAACTGTAAAGGGAAACAGTTAGGCCCAGTGATATGGTGTGGTGTATTAGTAGTAACAGTCATATTAAACCAGAACTTACGACTTAAAGCGGATTACCAACTACTACAAACATCCATGGCACCACCGGGACTCGAAGACAAAACCTTTGGCACAGAACGTTAATCTCTCGACTTTCCGGACCCGATATAGAATATTAGCAAATATTTATCATTTTTTTAAACAATTGAATTCTAAAACAAATAGGGTAAAATTCATTTTAATTTAGAATATATTTCTTATAAAAAATGGCAAAATACCAATAAGATGCTATTTTTTGGTATTTGTAATATTTTGAGCTATTAGTGCCACTACTATATTTTAATAAATTACTCAATATTTTTATTTCAATTGCTTATGATTATTTAAATATAAAACGTAACAGTTAATAACTAAAAAAATCTTTCTTAAAAATTATTCTATCTTTCTAAAAATAATAATAAAAAAAAATCATTTTTCTTATTTTGTATAGAATTCAGTTCACACAAAAAAAATCAAAACATTCTGACATTTTTCTATCGAATAAAAGTAATTTAGTTCCCATCCGAGAACAAAGAATGCTCTCTCCACCCTAAAAAGAATTATTTCTCCTTTTCTGGACAATAAATTCTAGGAAATATGTCTTCTGCGAACAGTCAATATTTTTCTTTGAAATTTTGTTGGCAGTTTCATTTTGCCAAATCAAAGTTCAATCTAAACAGATAGATGCTCCATTCATATGGAAAGAATCTAAAAATAGGAACAATATATTAAAAATTTGATTTCTGGAAAAATATTTAAAAAGCCTTCAGTGCAACGAAATATACTTCATCGAAGATTTATTTAATATATTTGAAGAAAACAACTAGAATCTGAAATGAAAGTTTATTTACTCTTTAACAAAATATGCAGTTTTATATCAAATGCATTAAATAATAATAATAATAATAATAATGGCCTGAATGGTCGAGTGGTTAGAGTTCTGGCACTTGGAACTACAGGTTTTGGATTCGAGTCCCGGCAGTGCCTTGACTATTTGTAGCTGTTCGGAATCCACTTTAATCCGTAGGTCGCCGTCCAATAGGATCGTAGAGCGTTGCGAGGGTATTTCGCGTCTATAGCTTATCTTCAAGCTACATCCACCTTCCTGGTAGTGCTAAGTGAGTAACGTCGGTGCAGCGCTTGCCTTAAGGCATCGAAGACAATTGTCTAAATGTTGGCCAGCTGCATTAGAACAAAAATAATAATAATAAAAAAGGTAAAAAAATCCGATTTATTTAAAAAAAACAACAACACATATCACTCCGATTAACTGCAAATTCGGCTTGGAAAAAATGTTTTATAATTGCTTATTTTTTTTACAACTATAAAACTGCAAGAACGTCCCCTGTAACGATCAGGAGAGATAGTCAGTAGGCCTCGAGACTCTCACCCAAAAGGAAGTACAGCACTGATAAAATGATAAAATACCAATAAGCTGTTATTTTTCAAAATACCAATAAGCTACTAATTTTTCGTATCTGTAATATTTTGAGCAATTAGCTATAGCTAGATTGCTGCATTTTAATAAATTCCTGGATATTTTAACTCAATTGTTTATGATTGTTTAAATATAAATTTAACACTTTAGAAGCTAAGAAATCTATTCTGTCTTTTTTACTGATGACAAAACAAAATCATCTTTCTGTCATTTTGTATGACATTCAGTTCACAAAAAATCAAAACATTGTGACATTTTTCTATCGTATAAAAGTAATTTAGTTCCCCTCCGAGAACAAAGAATTCTTTTTCTCCTTTTCAGGACAATAAATTCTAGGAAATACGTCGTCTGCGAACAGTCAATATTTTCCTTGAAATTTTGTTGGCAGCTCTATTTTGCCGATTCAAAACAGATAGCTGCTCCATTCATATTGAAGGAATCTAAAAATAGGAACAATATATTAAACATTTGTTTTCTAGAAAAACATTTAAAAAACTTTCAGCGGAGGAAATATACTTCCTCGAAGATTTATTTATTATATTTGAAAAAAATAACTAGAATCTGAAATGAATATGTGTTTTATCTTGCAGAAAATATGCGGTTTTGATATCATTTGCATTGAATAAATAAACGTAAAAGAAATTCGTTGTTATTTAAAAAACTGCAATGCATATCACTCAGATTAAATGCTTTATAATTGATTATTTTTTTAATAAATAATCTTGAAGTATTTTTTATATTTATCCAAAATTAACAGAGAGATATTCAATTAAGGGTAATCGATATTCAACATTACAATCGAAAAGAAATCTTCGAAAACTTATGATTGTGTTTAAACAAGATTGTTTAAAAGAAAATCTTGCATGCATTACAATTATCACTTTTATGTGTAAGTTAATGCAAAAACCTATAATTTGTAGCCTAATAAATCATACCTACGCCAAAATTAAAAAATATTTCATAAAATCTACCATAAGTAAAACCGTGCAAAATGAAAAACAAATACTTTGTCTGTGACATTTTTGTATTTTTAATACATATACCTAACTAAAAAAAAAAAAAAAAGCAAACATTAAAATTTAAAAAATTTGCACATTTATTGAGAATGAAATAAAATTTATTAACATTTCTCTAAATCCTAATTTTTATTTCAAAAGTGACCATAAAATACAACACAATAGACTTTTTTAAGAACATTTATTGCGTTACATTTTGAAAGCACAGTATGCATACTTGCAATATTTCTGGGCCTGAATGGCTGAGTGTCTAACGCTCTTGGCAACTGGCAACTGGCGTACCGATTACGGAGTACCAACTGGGGAAATACCCCTAAAACCTCCCTCATCTTAATTGATAAATATTCTTTAAATTTTAATTGGCTGCTTAATTAGATTAGTATAGATAATAAGATAAAATTTCTAAAAAATTCAAGTTAAATGGTACTCAAAAAAAAAAAAAAAGATAAAAAATACTAATAATAAATAAAAGTAAGATACAAAATAAATGAAATTAAAGTTAAATTTAAATTCAGTACAATTAGGACCAGTTGTCGATGCCAAAATATTAAAAAGTAAACAGAGTTATGATAACTCATTGAACCAAGTGAACAGGGATTATGCTGAACGGGTGAGAGCAGTTGTAGGTTGATGCTGAAAAGTAAATGATTAGTCCACACACAAAAAAAAAAAGGCCACAATCAGGACCGTATTTTATATTTTTCATTTTATATTTTTTTATTTTTATTTTATTTGGTTTTCTTCCATCCTTTTATTTTCCTAACAAAAAAGTGGTAAAAAAGCGTACAATAAAAACCTAACTATTCACTAGCCGTTAAGAAAGGATTGAGGTGCACATCGTAGCAAAAATATAAAAATAGTGAATTGAGCCGAGTGCCGAGTTCGAACCCTCAACCTTACGGTCGGGGAGTCCGTCACCTTACCTCTGCCAATTCGTTTTGTTTACAAAATAGAGCCGCGAAACTTTTAAAGCCAAACGACTCCTCAGATACACAGTGACTAACGCTCTTTCGCTCGGTGCCACAGGGTTCGAGTACTGGCAGTGTAATGGATGTTTGTAGTGGTTCGGAATCCAATTTAAAATGTAGTTTTCCTGTCTAATGCGACTATAGAATGTTGAGCGTAGGCCCGACAACCCTACCCTGGCAAAAGAAAATATCTCTTGTCCCGAAATCTGTCCACTAGGTAAGATGCCCTTGCCGCTTTATAGGGCTGTTGCGCCAATGAAGAAAAGAACCTTAATATTTGTTCCTTTCTTGAAACATTAAATTTCTTTGTTTAAAATGTAAGGGAAAGGAATATTTTTATTAGTTGTATCGTAGGTCTTCATACCCTTAGGTCCCCGTCTAATATCATCGTAGAGAGTTGTCTTGAGATTGTTTTCAGACTTCGTGGTTCCCCACTAAAGTGAAGCTGAATATTACCCTTAACTATGGACCAATCACCTGCTACTGGGTCTATTGGACCTGGTGTATGTTTTTCCTATACCAGGGGATTAGTAACAACAACAACACAATATTTTTGTCCTAAAAATCATCTAATGTGAAATATTATATTCTGATTACATTGTTGGTGATTACAATTTAAATCTTAAAACAAGTAATATAAAAAATTTTTTTAATTCAATTCCTATTTTTTTCACTATAATGCAGAAAAACCTTTATAAGTAAAGTTGATATTTTCCTCTTATATCTAGCGCCATCTATTGGTAGGTACATGCAACTAAAATTAATGAATTAAATTTAATTACTGAATTAATATTTGAAAAACTGTATTAACATCAGTGTCATCCACTACAAGTTTAAAAATTATTTTTTAACTTGAGTGGATGGATAAAAAAAGTATTTTATGAACGATTGAAAATTTGAACAAGATATATATAACGAGTGTGTGAACTAATAGTAGGAATTGAATAAACATTTAAATATTAAGTTACACATTTAAATTAGGTTACTCAGTCATCGGATGAAAAATGTTTGGGAAACCTAAAAAAAGATGGAGTTTTAGATAAAAAAGCTTTGGTTAAACTTAAAAGATAGAAGTTTTCCATTAAAAATATTTTTTAATATATGATTTTTTTTTTTTTTATTCAAAACGTCTAGTTTAAAAGTAGATAGATAAATTTTTCTTTTGCAATATGAGATGGCTTATCTTAAACTTTTGATAGGAGAACGGTAAAACTTTTGAATCCAAATACTTCAGACTTAAATCTAAAAAGCAAGAAAAAAATCTTTTCTTTGCAACTGCTTTCGTTTCCCTTTATTTTGAATGCTCTACTACGCTAGTGTTCAAGTGATAGCATGCTACATTCTAGAAATTTTGTAGAAAGTATTGAATAAAAATTCAAACATTACATAGATATACAGAAATCATGTCAGAACTAAACAAAAAGTTCGAAACATGTATTGAATAAAAACTTGACATCCACAATATTTTATGTAAAGGTTTGGTTATAAAGCTCTTGTTATGTGACTAATCCTCAGTGAATAATCTACTCATGGATGGAGGAAAGGAGGCAGCTTCTGACATTTTACGGGGTAGGGGTGTCAGCCTTGTATCAACGCATGACAGTCATATAGACAGGGTCCTACGGCTTAACGTGGATTCGAACCACTGCAAACATCCATGGCATCACCGTGACTCGAACCCGAAATCTGTGGCACGAAGCAGCAGAACGTTAGTCACTCGGCCATCAGGTCCTCCAATCGCTAAATATATATTTTAATCCCAACTCGTGGCTCAATGGCAATATGCACCGCTGATGAGCATTAGGAATGAGGTTTAATCCGATGGAGTTTCTGTTGTAGAAGCTATTTCAAAAACGTGGAGACTCGATGGCGTTTAGGAAGGTCAGAATCTTGTCTCATTAGTCAGACTATCCTGTTGGGAATTTTTCGGGTTTTCTCCCAGTCTATAAGCAAATGTAGAGTAGTTCCTCAAAAGTACTCCAGTAAGGAACTGCCCTCCTTCTTCAGCGTCACGGAACCAAGTAGAACCTCCAGGGTGCCCCCATCACAGCAGAAGCTGCCCTCCTTTCTCTCCTTCCATGAATCCAACACGGGTACTTAGACTTGGACTAAATGTTGCTGTCTACCAAGTGGGATACTAACCACATACATAAATTCAGAATAATCTACTCAACTACCAAGTTGCCAATTAATCACATTAGAAACTGCAGACAAAATAAGTTTAAGCCAATTAAATTTCCTGTTGGTGTATGTTTATCGGTTTTCTTCGTGTCCTTCAAATATCTTTGTGACCTGTTTCCAAGTTTATCTGAAATTAAAGAGAAAGGAAGGTGTACTTGTAAGACCAAACATAAATAAACTGATGAAAGATAAAAAATTGGGAGAGTAAAATGGAAAAGAAACAAAAAAACAAAAGCAATACTTTCAAAATAGTTTGTCACTTGCTGTCTCAGAAACAAGAAGAACCCAAACTATAAGTATGTGACAGAAGTTAAGAAAACTTTAAGATTTCAAGATGAAAGTTCATTTTCTCCATTGACAGGACTATTTTCCTAAAAATTCAAGTACAGTTAATAAAGTGGTAGGAGTTTTCATGATTTTCTCCCATACGACACGCAAATGCGGGAGAGTTGCCCCGTAAATGTCCTCACGGATGGCATTGCACTCCTTCTTCAGCGGCTCGGAGTTAAGTCAGATTTATACCTACGAATGTTCATCACAAAAGAAATTGTCTCTTTCCCTCCATCCATGAGCAGATTACTCATGATACGTCCGTCCCTCACAATATGACACTGAGGATTAGGCACAACAACTACTTTAACATACTAAATTGCTAAATTAACTTTTACCCTTTAAAAATTAATTCGGTTCATTATTTAAACAAAGAGCATTGTTAGATGCATCATTCAAATTCACTCAGCCCAAAAATCCATTTCATTATCATAAACAGTCAAATAACCGTTGAGAAAAAGTAAACGCAAAAGATAAACAAAAAATTTAACATTCATTATTTAAAACAAACAGCATTGTTAGATGCATCATTCAAATTCACTCAGCCCAAAAATCCATTTCATTATCATAAACAGTCAAATAACCGTTGAGAAAAAAGTAAACGCAAAAGATAAACAAAAAATTTAACATTTCGTTATTGCTGAATGCAATTTCATTGCCGAAGTAACAAGCACGAATTTCCAAATTAAATCATATGGTTCAATTCTCTGGCGGCTTTGTTGTAGTTGTAGTAAAATGAGGAGGCTTGATGGCGTTTCTAATGTTCAGCATCTTGCCTCGTGAGTCGGACTATCTGGTAGGTAGCGTCCTTCTTCAGCAACACGCCTTAGGGCAGATTTCTACCTATGAGTACTTCATCACAACAGAAACTGTACTTTTCCATCCATCAATGAGTAGATTACTTATGTGATGTCCGTCCCGCACTGCAGGACACTGAATATTAGTACAAAGCACACAGCACAAATTTCAACCTTTGAAAATTAATTCAGTTCCTTATTTAAGTAAACAATATTGTTAGATGCATCATTCAAATTCACTCAGCGCAAAATTCATTTCAGTAGAACAAACAATCAAATAACCGTTGAGCAAAAATAAACGCAAAAGATAAACAAACAATTTAACACTCCTTTATTGCTGAATGCAATTTCATTACTAAAAGTAACATAGAGCCAATTCAGACTTCTGCCTACGGGGTGGCCAATTGGCCTTTTTGCCTTTGATACCGAACCCAGTCTGTGGCATGGATGTTTGTTAGTGATTCGGAATCCACTTTAAAATGTAGGCCGGACTGTTTAGCCTAGTGTGGACAAAACGACTGTAGAGCGATATACCAAACCAAAACCAATCAACCTACGGCTGCTCTATCACTACAGCAACCGTACCTTTCCCTCCAACCATGAGCAGATTACTCATAAGATATCCATCCCGCACTGCAGGACACTGTAGATTAGACACAACAACAACTACTTTAATTTACTATACTGTTAAAATAACTTTTAACCTTTAAAAATCAATTCAGTTCTAATTCATAGTTCAGTTCTTAATTCATATTTAAACAAACAATATTGTTAGCTGCACCATTCAAACTCACTCTCCGCAAAAATTCATTTCATTATTATCACACACAGCCAAATAAGCGTTGAGCAAAAAAAATAAATGCAAAGATAAACAAGCAATTTAACACCTCATTATTGCTGAATGCAATTTCATTGCCGAAGTAACACGCGCGAATTTCCGAATTAAAGCGCGCGTCGCTGGCTTTCAAAGCTCGCTTTAGCGCCCGAGGAAAAGCAGGCACAAAGAAAAGCCAAGGTTTAATTCATCCGAAAGGTCGTTTCGGCTCATTAGTGGAAAAATTTTATGAACCAGCGGCCAATTAAAATAGTTTTCGAAAGGGCTGGTTCATGCGGAAGATGCATTGTTTGTTTAGTTATTTTTTTAATAACTTGTCTCAAAAAAATTATTCCAAATATTCCAATTTTTAAAAAAAAAGAGAAAATACAATGGTGGGGTTATTTTAATAACCATACTTCTCAAAAGGGATTGTTAGCGATATTAATGGTTATGATATTTTTTTAATAAGGATGATAACCTGAATTGTAAAAATATATTTTTATTTTAAAATAAATTTTTGTTAATTCTCGAAAGGTTTATAAAGATGAATTGAAATAAATTTGATTCGAACTACTATTTTATATCTAAGTAGTTAACTCAGCTAATAAGTTGTTTTGTTAATTATAAGAAATGTAGGAATTTCAACTCGTGTCCCAGTGGTAACGTGCACAGCTAACGGGTGTAATGTGTTGGAATCTGCAGTTCGAATTGAGAATTGCAGTCACTGGTAAGTGAGAATTTATCTATATAACACATAAATGCAAGCCAGTTTTCTTTAAAAGTGCTTCTCAGAAAATAATATACATTCCTCATTCCTGTCAGTGGACTATTTGTGGAAAACTAGGCTCACCGATGTTGAGCAAAAAAAAAAAGGTAGTAGAGTTAATTTTTAAGCAATATATTTTGTATTTAAAAACGAAAGTAAATATAAGTATATTTTAAAATTAATTTTACTTTTATAAATAGCTATACATCATTTTTTTCTTGATAAAATTATAACTATACCTTTTAATTTTTTAATAATATTTTTTCTCAATAAATAACATTTTCTTAATAATTAAAATATATTTTTACGCGTTACCAACAATACAATTAAACAATATCCCATAAAAAGTAAGCGATAAAAATCAAATTACCTCTCCAAATAGCAAAAAAACCTGTTAAAATTGTCACTAAAATCTTCATACATGAGTAGCTTTTGAAGAAAGCATAAAAGTATTTAAGCATAAATAAAAAAAAAAACATTGCACATCATTATTTAAAAGAGAATCTTTTGCGCGTGCGTTACGCAATTTGTGTTGTTATTGTTGCAGTTAAAATGCAAATCAAATTTCCTGCCTTAGAAAAGGTAGGAAATGGTGCTAATTATTCGGAACTTAATGGAAGTTAAGATGAAATAAAAAAAAATCTTACGATGAAATTGAAAATAATGTTAGAAAAAGTCAGTCTACTGTCCAAATTTTATGCAAAACAAACGGACATACACTCAAGAGCCAAACATTATGACCACCTGTCAATAACGAGTTGGCCCACTTTTGGCGCGCAACACAGCCTCAACCCGCCTTGGCATGATTAATAATAAACACTTATTACCAGTTAAATACCACTTCCACCTGATCACGCCTTCCACGTCATCCAGGCGAGTTCATTGCAAATGTAGGGTGGTCATAATGTTTTGGCTCTTTGAGTGTATTTTTTAAGAAACCTCGTCGTGGATGACAAAGGATTTTGATTGATTTAGAGGTCGAGCAATGACGAGGAAAGTGAGATTAAATCTAAAATTGTCCACTCATGAATTAACGCCAATGTTGCACCGATAATTTGTAAGAATGTACAGGAAAAAACAATTCAAAATCTTCCTATCTGAATATTTTCATTGCAAAATTCTTCAAAGAATGCCACTCTTATCCAGAATTACATAAAATTAGGCAAAAAGCTGTAATTTGCAAGTGAATATATCCGTAAATAAGGGACCCGATGCCCGAGTGGCTAGCTTTGGGCCCTCGGCACACAGCTTTCGAGTTCGAGTCCCGGAATGCTATGGATACTTGTAGTGGTTCGGTATCCCCTTTAAATCATAAGTCCCCGATTAATAGGATTGTAGAGCGCTGTAGGGGGTAGTGTTACTCGCATCCGGCAGCATATCTTCAAGCTGCATGTGTCCCTGGGTAGTGCTAAGTGCGTAACAACGGTGCAGTTATGGCATAAAGATTAACTGTCTCTGTATTGCCCTCTGCATTAGAACAACAACAACCTCCATAATTTTTTTTAATTTTTGGAAACTGTCTGATATGAGTATATATAATGTTTTTCAGGCTTCTGACGTGATAAAATTTGGCTGAGAAGTATTGAAAATTGAAAATCATAAATATATTTCTAATAGTGGAGTAAAATGAAGGAACAGGTCGTGGCATTTGGATCAATATCGGCTGCTGGAGCTAACAATCTTCATTGATGTATCAGGGAATGTTTCAAATACTTGGCTATTACATGATAATGTGCAGACATCTGCCGATAGCTTACAGCTTGTAAGCCAATGGACCTTTCTGGCATGACAAGGGATCCAAAGCAGACAGTGAATATTGTGAAAAATGACTCCTTTACAAAATATGTGTGCAGCTCCAAACTCCTACTTCTCTTACTCATCGGATTAAATCACATAAATACATATGGAATGAATGTTACAGAATATAGATAAAGTTTCCTTAAAATGAATTGTTGCAAGTGTGGCCTGAAATTACACCAGTTACTCAATAAAATAAGTATTGTTTCAATGCTTAGGAGATTACATGCCATCAATAATCCATAAAAAGTCAAGTTTTACGATATTAAATTATTTTCAATTATGTAAGTTATGCTACTTTTCCTTCCTCTTGATGTGTATGTAAAAGCAACTTTGAGCTATATGATTTTATAACATGAATTATTTTTAACTTTCTTTCTTTCTTCTTCTTCTGCTGCTAACTGGCAGATTCCATTTGAACACGATTTTTATTTTTACGGTATATTGCCACATTACACCACACCTAGAGCTGAGTTGCCCCTTTACTGTTTGCGAATGATGTGGGTGAAAAGTCAGACTGGGCTCTGCGGCGCTCTTACAGTCATAGGAGGTTGACATACAGCTTAAAGTGTATTCCGAACCACTACAAACATCCATGGCACCGCCGGGCTCCTTTTTACTGAGTAGGTTGTTAGCCCTAGAGCCCAGCCAACGGTTTACAGTCATATACCTACGGTTTAAAGTGGATTCCAAATTACTACAAACATCCAATTCACCATCTGGACTCGAACCCTGAGAGTACCACAGGGCCAGAACGCTAGTCACTGGTCATCAGTCCCCGCTTATCCTTTACTAATTAAAAACGTTTCTTCTTTTTTAAATAAATACAGATGAACTCAATTTGTATTTCAATATAAAAAATATTGCAGCTTTCCAGTTTTTATAATTAAACAAAAGAAACCATTTTGAGTATGTATGTTGATATTTGTGATTGACTATTTACTGGAAAGCCTGTGTAATTTTTTATTCTTAAAAAGATTGTAAATTTAGTGAAATAACTGATATTTTTTCGAAATATAAAATGCTGCATAAAATATATTAAACTATATAAATATGCTATCTATTACATAATATAAACGTGTTTTTCATTATAAATTGGTACAGAGCAAATATTTTCTACGCTCGCTGCATTTAACTCGAGACTGAAAATTATTACTAAATTTGTGATATATATTTGTTTTAGAAATAGAAAGGGAAAAAATGGAAATCGGAAAAAATTGTTCACGCTACAGAGGTATATGCAAACAAATAATCTTTAAGCATTGTAAAATGAACAATACAGTTAACAAATCCTTTATATAAAATTTCCTTCTATATTTTACTTTGTTGTTCTAGTGCAGCTGGCAATACAGAGACAGTTAATCTTGTGCCATGTGCATGGGCTGCACCGTTGCTACTCATTTAGAACTAACTAATCAATGAGCATGTATAGCATGAAGATATGCTACGGACGCGGAGTTCATGAAGCATGGAAAAGATTAAAATTTCTTAAGAACAAAAATTAGACTATTAGAAATTAGTTTATCTAATCAGTTTTTCTGTTTTATTTATTATGATTAGAAATTAGAAAAGAGTTTATCAATCAACTAAAAGACATAAATGATGATTTTATTATAAAAGTGGGAATTATTATCCGAAGGTTAGTAAAAAAAAATTGAGAATTAAGCATTTTGAAAAACACAAACCATACACTTTGTTACAGAAATGCTACTTTTTACAAATAGCTCTAATATCGTTTGATTCAAGAAAGTTTATAAATAAATTTAATGCATTTGGTGGAATAAAGCATAAATACAGGATGAAATATTTTTTGTCTATGGAAGTTGTATGTGATGAACACTTTATCAAATTTTTAGCTTATGGAATTTTTTTGTGATGAATACTGAAATTTTTTAGCTTATGGAATTTTTGTGATGAATACTATGAAAATTTTTAGTTTATGGAATTTTTTTGTGATGAATAGTATGAAAATTTTTTAGCTTATGGAACTTTTTTTGATGAATACTATGAAATTTTTTAGCTTATCTAGAACTTTTTGTGAACACTATGCAAATTTTTAGTTTATGGAATTTTTGCGATGAATACTATGAAAATTTTTAGCTTATGGAACTTTTTTGCTGAACACTATGCAAATTTTTTAACTATGGAATTTTTGTGATGAATACTATGAAATTTTAAACAATGGAAATTTTTTTTATGAACACTATGCAAATTTTTTAGCTTATGGAATTTTTTTTTTTGTGATGAACAATACATTTTTTTTTAAACAATGGAAATTTTTTTTTGTTGATGAATTTACTTATGGAATTTTTTTGTGATGAACACTATGAAATTTTTTTACGATGAATACTATCCAACAATGAATATGTTTTCATTTGCGAAGAAATCCGCTATAGATTCATTCGAAATGTTATGTGTAAAGATAATTGTCTTCAAAGCAATTAACTTGTTTCTGCAGTCAGGATGATTCTATTTTGCGTAACAAGAGAAACACAGTATTAAATGAAACACAATCCTTTTGGAGATCGCCGTGTGTGTGGTTGTTGTCACATTCTACTCCTAAGCCAAATTACTCACATAAGACTCTTCTGAGAGATATGAAACTAAATGCACTTGTTTAGAAAATGAATGACGATGCTCCGCCCATTGTTTGAACCACCAAAATGTGGAGCCTTTGCTAATATATTTCTGCATGTACTGCTATCGTGAATGCCAGAGCAAATGCATAATTCAAGTTTAATTTACTCATGCGGAAACCAACTGCATTTTAGGTCAAAAAGAATTATAGATGTACTTTTTTTATTTCTTCGAAATGAATTAATTGCCTTGTCGTAGTGGATTAATTTATTAATATTTTATAAACTCTTTGAATTAATAGCATAGCTTATTTTCTCTCAAACATACAGACTGTTTGATAATTCATAGTATATCATATAATTTTTTTAAAATACACATTCATTCTCAAACATTCTTTTTTTATTACTGTTGAATATTTTCGATAAAGCATTAAGTTAAATGAAGTTGGAATCGGAACATTTAAAAATTGCATACTTGATGATAATCGATAAAAGAAAAATTACTGGTATGGAAAGTTGTCCTCTCAAGACATTAAAATGGGTTCAATAGTTTATAGAGATCCTGGTTTAAAACTATAGCTAAGAACTCTTGTTTTATTCACATTCTTCTCTATACTTTGTTTATTCTCAGAATATTATTTTGCAATGCATAAAAATTTCAAGTACACCAGTTATATGAAATATTTTTTAATTGCAAACAAGTAAGTTATAAAAAAAAAAAAAAAAAAACATTTAAGTCAATTCCTACTTTTTTTCACTCTATTGCAGAAAATCCTTTATAAATAATTTTTCATTCATTTTTAAAAAGTCTATCTGGCACCCATCTATTGGTAGATATATGCAACTTAAATCTAAAAAAAAAAACCTAAAATTGAGTTAAGTTAATTTTAATTAATGAATTAATATTTGAAAAAAACTGCATTAACATCAAGTGTCATCCACTACAAGTTAAAAAATGTATTTGAACTTGAGTGGATGATATATAAAATTATTTATTAATGATTGAAAATTTGAATAAGATATATATAGAGAGAGTGTGAGCTAATAGAGAATTGAAAAACATTTATTAAACATAAATTATGCGCTTATACATTGATATATCCATTATAACTATGGTATATAATAAATTCTAATGTGTAAACAAAATATATAAACATTATATTTGGTTGTCTTCAAATGTTATTTAATATAACCACTCTGCCAGTGCCCCCATTTCTTTGACACGGGTCTGTGACTGATCCAAGATACAGAGACAGAAGTTCTTGAGCCTTATGTTCGCTTGTTTCGAGGTGCTGTCTGTCCTGACTTCATATTCCTGGATAATGCGCCATCCCACCGATTGGTGCTGGTTGATGACTTCCTTGAAACGGAGAACATCCAGCATATCGTTCCTGCGAACTCCGCTGATTTAAATCTATCAAGCATGTATGGGATATGCTCGGGAGACAAATTGCAGCCCTTTCGCACCCACCAAGCTCCGTTACAGAACTGAGAGAGCTCTCCAAGAAGCTTGGAACCGTTTGAGCCCACTGGCTCATCATCTCATAGCAAGTATGGTAAAATACTTGTGCCGTGCCTGGCTGTCAGGGTGACCACACGTCTTATTAAACTGAAGCATCAGTATTTTATTTAATGTTTTCTTTCACTTTTTCTTAAAGTGTGAATCCCTTGCTATGCTCAGTTTTATTTCAAACTGCTACTTTGGATAATAAAAATTACCAATATCAGTTCTTTTTGATTTGCTTTCTTATTTTATAACCATTTTTACACTCGCATATCACGTTTCCTGCCATTCTGATTTACAGTTCCTTCTTTATTCACATAATTATCAATTATGCTTAAATTTTGGACACCAGTGTAGTTCGAAGCATTCTTGATGGAAGCGATTAAAAATCATAATGCAGTTTCTTCCGTTCTGGCGATTCCAGTTAAGATACATTGCTGGTGAGATTTTTATCGATATTTGCAATCGATTGAAGGAATCGATAATAAAATTGCTTTTAAAAAATTTGTTTTTAAATATAATATTCCATAAATTAATAATTTTATAAAGGAGGGGTGTTTTTTCTCGAATACAGCTGGCTGGGCTGCACCGACGTTACTCACTTAGCACTACTTGGGAATGCTGTAACTTGAAGATAAGCTACGGACGCGGAGTAACAATGCCCCCACAACGCTCTATGATCTATTAGACCGAGACCTACGGTTTAAAGTGGATTCGGATCACTACAAACACTCATGCCCCAGCCAGGATTCGAACCTGAAGTCTGTGGTACCAAAGGGCACAGAGCTAGCCAATTGGCCATCAAATTGCGACAGAATACGGGAACAATACAAGCAATATTTTCACTTTCATTTTTCAATAATTTAAGAATGGTTTATATTTATGTTTTTTCAACTCAAATCCTATGCCACTTTGTTTTTATTAATTAAAGCTGTATTTCTGATTTATTTACATAAAACATTTATTGATCTAATTATATTTCACTCGTAATTTAAAAAATAAAATACATCGATTTAAACAAAAGCACTCGAAAGAGCGTTTTTTGTAACATCATGTTATCGATTCGGTTTATCGATATAGTTCGATGCATGTTTTTATAAAGGTATAAAAAAATCGTAATGGAGTTGCTTCCTCTCCCCGGCGATTCCAGTTAAGATACATTTGCTGGTGAATTTTATCGATATTGCAATCGATAGAGGGGTTAGGAAAACGACAGATGACACAGTTGAAATTATTCTTTAGGGTCCTAAAGTTGTTCCTCACAGTTCTGATAGATAATGCTAGATAGATAATGCAATCTAATGAAATTGGTTCCACTTTCTGTGTTTCTTCTTTAATATTGTTTTATTCTTTTGATGCATCGATTTTTTTTACGAATTTGATGGCTTTTACATCAGTTGTAGTAACGCCATTTAAAAAATTTTTATACGCTATGCAATAAAGCGCGAACAGGGCCTGATGGCCGAATATCTAGCACTCTGGCACTAGACTCCACAGGTTTCATGTTCGAGTCCCGGTGGCTGCTGGTAGTGATTCGGAATCCACTTTAACCGTAAGTGCTGTCTAATACTTTGCGGGGCTAGTGCTGCTCGCGTCCGTAGTATTTTTTAAGCTACACGTGCCCCTTGGGTGGTGTAGCTTAAAAAATGTAGCTAAATGAGTAACAGCGGAGCAGCCCTTGCTTATGGCATAAAGATTAACTGTCTATGCACTGCTATGTAAATTTTAAAAATGTTTGCGTTGTGTAATAAAACGCAAATATCGTTCTCAATTTTATGGTCTTTTTTTTTTTTGTTCTAATGCAGCTGGCAAACATAGACAGCTTGGTCTTGGATGCCTTAAGGAAAGCGCTGCACAGACGTACCAGTTGCATTACCCAGGGGGCGCGTGTAGCTTGGAAGATAAGCCATGGACGCGGGTAACGAGGTGCCCCGCAACACTCTACCACGATCCTATTAGGACCGGGACATACGGTTTAAAGTGGATTCCGAACCACTACAAACACCCATGGCACCGCCGAGACTCGAACCCGAAACCTGTGGTACCGAATTTGTAGTATTTAAGCAGTAATAAATTGCTTTAAAAAAAGTTTGGTTTTAAATGTAATTTATAACAAATGAAAAGCTTATAATGTTGGATGTAAGGTTATGAAACCGCAATAAAAAGAATCTAGACTTGAATATTATTTTGAAATAACTATATTTTGTTTAAAGGACTACGAGATCAGAAAAAAAACTCTCACACGAGCTCGTTAAAATTTTAGGAAATTAAACGTAATTCAGGGTCTGATGGCCGAGTGACTAACACTCGGTGTTGCTATTTTCGAGTTCGAGTCGGTCGAGTACGGTATATTATACCCATTACAGCTATTGCATATATTAAATTCTAATATGTAATCAAAAATTTATAAAGCATTATATATGGTTGTTTTTAAATTTTATTTAATTTGACCACTTCACTCCAGCTTGATTTACCATAGCATACGTTAATATAACTGCAAAAAAAAATCGTTTAAGGATATATTAATAAAAGTTATCTTCTAAAATAATTAATGAACAGATTGCATATCTTAATATATTAATATCATAAGAAATCTTAATCTCTGTTTAAAGGTTAATGTAGTATATAGGAGCAATACTTGGCATTATCTCTGCTTTTATATTTTGCAATATAAAAATGGCATATTAAGTAATTAAAAAAGACATATTCTACGCCATTTTGTGTCATATTAATAGACAGCTATAATTTTGATTTATTCACATAAAACATTGATTGTTGCTAATTATATTTCACTTGTAATTTAAAAGATAAAATAAATCAATTTAAATAAAATCACTTTGAAGCCTATTTGTATTGTAACGTCCTTATTATCGATTCGATTTATCGATATAGTTCGATGTATTCTTGATGATAAAATATCCTAATGGATTAAAGCGATAAAATATACTAATGTTCGAAGTTGCATCCTCTCCCGGCGATTCCAGTTAAAGATACATTGCTGGTGAGATTTTTATCGATATTGCAATCGATAGAGGGGTTGGGAAGACGACAGACGACACCCAGTTCAAATCATTATTTTGGGTCCTAAAGTTGTTCCTCACAGTTTTGATAGATAATGCTAGAAGCAGCAATCTAATGAAATTGGGTCCATTTTCTGTATTTCTTCTTTAATATTGTTTTATTCTTTTAGTACATCGATTTTTTCGTTGATGGCTTTTTTTAGATGTAAGTAACGCCATTTAAACGCAAACATTCGTTCTGAATTTCTGTTATTGATGGCAGTAATAAAATTGCTTTAAAAAGTTTTTGGTTATAAAAATGGCTGCTGGTCAATAAATTGATCCAATTTATAACCGTAAGGGGGTGTTAATTTTTTGCAGGGGCTAAACCATAAGGTCCGCCCAGCATATTTTTTACGTGCCCCTGGGTGGTGTGCATCAATGTAAATGAGTAACGGAGCACCCTGCAGCCGCGTAAAGATTAACTATGCACTGCTATGTAAATTTTAAAAAACGCGGTGTAACAATTCCCCGTTCTGCAATTTGTAGTATTTTTTGCTAGACGCTGGAATCTACTGTTTAAAGTGGATTCGAACCACTACAAGCATCCATGCCCCAGCCAGGCATTCGAACCTGAGGGGCGCGGCGGTTTTAAAGGACAGATAAGCCATGGTCAACAGGAAGTAACACATGCCCCATATTTTACTTTTATTTTCAGGACCGGGAAAAACGGTTTAAAGTTTATGGATTTTCCAACACCAGATACCGCCATTTGTCTTATTAACCAGATATATTGTAGTATTCAAATAATAAAATTGCTAATTAATAATTTTAAATGTAATTTAAAAAATAAAAGCTTATAATGTTAGATAAAGCCCTTTTATGATTCTAACAATAAAGTTATCGATTGAATATTATTTTGATATAGTATATTGCATGTTTGATGGAATCGAAAAAAAAACTCGTCACATGGAGCTCGTTGGCGATTTTAGGAACATTGTAGGTGAGGGTTTTATCGATGGCAATCGATAGGGTTCGGAAGATGACAGATGACACAGTTCGAGTTCGATTCGGTCGAGTTCAGTATACACCCATTACAGCTTCTGCATATATTAAATTCTAATATGTAATCAAAATATATAAACATTATATATGGTTGTTTTTAAATTTTATTTAATTTGACCACTTCACAGCAGCTTGATTTACCATAGCATACGTTAATATAACTGCAAAAAAAAAATCTTTTAAAGGATATATTAATAAAAGTTATCTTCGAAAATAATTAATAAGGAGCAGATAAATTTGCATATCTTAATATTCATAAGAAGAAATCTTAATCTCTGTTAAAGTTAAATGTAGTATATAGGAGCAATACATGGTATTATTTCGGCTTTTATATTTTTGCAATACCTCAAAATTTCATATTAAATGACTTAAAAAACGACATATTCTACGCCATTTTTGTCATATTAGACAGCTATATTTTTAATTTATTCACATAAAACATTGATTGTTGCTAATTATATTTCACTTGTAATTTAAAAAGATAAAATAAATCGATTTAAATAAAAGCACTTTGAAGCCTATTTGTATTGTAACGTCATATTATCGATTCGATTTATCGATATAGTTCGATGTATTCTTGATGGAAACGATAAAATATCTACACCGGTTTAGATTAACTCCTTCTTATTCACAGACCTTCTTTATTCACATAATTATCAATTATCGATTTACACCAGTGTAGTTCGAAGCATTCTTGATGGAAGCGACAAAAAAATCGTAATGGAGTTGCTTCCTGTCCCGGCGATTCAGTTAAGATACATTGCTGGTGAGATTTTTATCGATATTGCAATCGATAGAGGGGTTGGGAAGACGACAGACGACACAGTTCCAAATCATTATTTTGGGTCCCGAAGTTGTTCCCCACAGTTTTGATAGATAATGCAAGAAGCAGCAATCTAATGAAATTGGGTCCACTTTCTGTATTTCTTCTTTAATATTGTTTGATTCTTTCGATGCATCGATTTTTTTCAAGTTGATGCCATGTCTTAGTGGTAGTAGCGCCATTTTAAAATATTTTTGCGATATGTAATAAAATGCAAATATCGTTCTGAATTTTAGTATTTAAGCTGTAATAAAATTGTTTTAAAAGATTTGTTTTAAATATAATTTTCCATAAATTAATAATTTTATAAAGGAGAGATTTTTCTGTAATGCAGCTGGCAAATACATACACCACGAACTTTTATGCCATAAGGGTTGCATCGACGTTACTCATTTAGCACTACCTGGGGCCGCGCGTAACTTGAAGACAAGCTACGGATTAAAAGTAACAATGCCCCAGCAACGCTCTACGATCATATTAGACCGACGCCTACGGTTTTAAAGTGAATTCGAACCACTACAAACTTTCCTGCCCCAGATAGGATTCGAACCTGAAGTCTGTGGTACCAAAGGCCATCAGCAAGAAGCAAGGAACGCGAGGAGCAATAAATAGCAATATTTTTACTTTTATTTTTTTTTCAGTAATACAAAAATGCTTTATATTTTATTTTTTTGCAACACCATACTATGCCGTTTTGTTTTTATTAATCAGCTATATTTCTGAATAATTCAAATGACACATTGGTTGATACATACATTGGTTGAATTATATTTCACTCTTAATTTAAAAAATAAGTTGCATCGATTTAAATAAAAGTAAATTGAAGCCCTTTTGTATTGTAACATCATGTTATCGATTCGATTTATAGATATAGTTCGATGCATTTTTGGGAAGCAACAAAAAAAAAAGTAATCGTAATGGAGTTGCTTCCTGTGCTAGCGATTCAGTTAAGATACATTACTGGTGAGAGTTTTATCGATATTGCAATCGATAGAGGGTTGGGAAGACAGTAGATGACACAGTTACAAATTATTCTTTTTGGGTTCCAGAAGTTGTTCCCCACAGTTTTGATAGATAAAGCTGGAAGAAGCAATCTAATGAAATTGGTTCCACTTTCTGTAGTTCTTCTTTAATATTGTTTTATTCTTTTGGTGCATCGATTTTTTTCAACTTGGTGGCTTTTCTCGGCTGTAGTAGCACCATTTTAAAATATTTTTTTGCGATATGTAATAAAATGCAAATATCGTTCTTAATTTGTAGTATTTAAGCGGTAATAAAATTGTTTTAAAAAGTTTGGTTTTAAATATAGTTTTCAATATATTAATAATTTTTATAAAGGAGGATGTTTTCTCTAATGAAGCTGGAAAATACATAAATCGTGAACTTTTATGACATAAGGGCTGCACAGACATTACTCACTTAGCAGTACCTGAGGCCATGTGTAACTTGAGGATGAGCTACGTACGCTGAGTAACAATGCCCCCGCAACGCTCTACTATCATATTAGACAGAGACCTACGGTTTTAAAGTGAATTGCGAACCACTACAAACATCCATGCCACAGCCAGGATTAGAACTTGAAGTCTGTGGTGCCAAGGGCACAGAGCTAGCCAATTGGCCATCAGTTACATTGCGATAATTGTTTCACCACTCTTTCATTTTAGCTTTTGCAAATCGATCTCAAGTTGCGTATTTGCGCATCGTAATTGGCGTTGCAGGTTAATGTTCGATATGTTTGAGCGTGTTTTTGTGTTGGGTCAATTACATTTTAGAAAAAAAAAAAAACGATTCTCAGATTAAGTTGAACCAAAAGCGCCAACAACTTCATTTAAGAGTCTGGTTTGCTCTTCTATCAACAATCAACTTTGCGTATCTATTGATGGTCACTGCGTCTGAGGTCACTTAAAAGCGAAACATAGAACCTGTTATATTACATGTTCCAAGATGCGCACGCATAATATAATTTAGTTATTCTGCGAACTGATAACTGTAAACTCATAAATGAAACAGGCCATATTTGTTCTATAATCGCAAGATTATTATTTTAAAATCAATGTTAATTTTTTTCATCATTTCGACAGTTAATTTTCGAATATCTGGATGCACACATAACGTATTTTTAATGCATTGGCTTTCACTACTTTGGTCATTATAAAATAAATATATTTTGTAAAAATGTGATAAGTGCACTGAGGAGTTCAAAGAAATGGTCAGTAGGCCGCGAAAAAAGTCAACAAAGAGAAGATACTGCGCAACCAATGCTTCCGTTCAGAAACTTCGACTGGAAATATATTGAGCTGAATCCTGCTTATCAGGTGGCTTTACAGACTCTCACCTGGAGAGGAAATATATTTCGCGCATCCTGCTCGTATCCAAGTATCGCGTATTCGACTTAGAAGTGGAATCCTTTCACGAATTTACAATTATATGTCATATTATATATAATTTTGTTTTCTTCTTTTAAAGATTTATTTTGTGTTACTCATTTAATCTAATTCTATTCATAAAGAACCATGGACTTGAATTTTCAAAGACAAACAAACCGAATTTTATTACATTTTCATTAGAATTCTTACAAACTACTTTGAGGGTTTTTGGTTTTAATCATTCTGAGCAAATACATATACAAATATTCAGAAAGTAACTGTGGTATGCTAATTGCATTAACTAACAGAGCAAATTTCAGTCACCTTCAAATAACCCTAAACCTGATAATTTCCCTAAATTTGTATCATCACTTAAATCAAACCGCCTTTTCGTTCTAAGGAGCGTAATGAGGGCATGTCGAACCCCATCCATACAAATAAAGACCCTAACGGATGGAAGATTGCAGTTATTCGGAAATTCACTTTAAACCGTGAACCCGGTCTAATGTGACTGCAGAGCGTTGCGTGTAACCCTCACAGCCCTACCCCCTAAAAAATAAATATTTCCTGTCTCGAAATCTGTTAGTGGGCAGAGGGCCTTGACCCTCCATACAAGCTGTTGTGCCAATGAAGAAGATTTTTTTTATTTTCTAATGCAGCTGGTAAAACACTTAGACAGTTGTCTTTGATGCTTTAAGGCAAGCACTGCACCGACAATACTCATAACACTACCCAGGAGGTGCGTGAAGATAAGCTACGGACGCGGAAGTAACAATACCCCGGAGTAAAGTGGATTCCGAACCACTACAATCATCCGTGGTACCCTGGGACTCGAACCGTAACCTATGGTACCGAGCGTCAGAGCGCTAGCCACTCGGCCATCAGGTCCCTATGAAAGAAGAAGAAAATAAATAAGATATACAATTTTCTTTTCCTAGATTCAAATATAGAATAAACCTTATAATAGGCTTTTTTTTTTCTCAAAACAGAGGAAAATAATTGTTTCTAGTTATTCATGTAGTCTAATGCTATTCATAAAGTACCTTGAATTTGAATTTTCAAACGCAAAAAAAAAAAAAAAAAAAAAAAAAAAAAACTTTTAAAATTTCTATTAGAATTTTTACAAATTATTTGCTTGATGGCCAATTGGCCAATTGCCTAACGCTCTGGCCTTTGGTACCACGGGCTTCAGGCTCAAATCCTGGTGATTTACATGGATGTTTGTTAGTGGTTTTGGTATCCACGTGTAGGTCCGGTTTAATTAGTCCAAAGTGTTGAACATAGAGCGTCAAACCAAACCATACAAACTACAACCACATGAAGTTAAACTTTGGGCTCTTTTGGTTTTAGCATTCTGAGCAAATTCATTCACAAATATTCATAAAGGAGCCACGGTATACTAATTACTCTAACTAACAGAGCAAATTTCAGTCATTCAAATAACCCTAAGCCTGATAATTTCCTAAATTAGTTTCATCATAAAACCAAATTCAAAACGAAACCTCCTTTTCGTTCTGAGGAACGTAATGAGGCATGTCGAAAACCCTTCCATACAAATAAAGACCCTAACAATCTGCCAGACGATATTTGGGTCGCGTGACCTCCAAACGAGAAATGCACGTGACCGGAAGAATTTATGCCGCACGGAATTGGAAGGCCTTTTTTTACTGCTCGTAAATTAAATTGCCCACGCCTTTAGCACAAAAAAAAAGATGAGAATGAAACCTTAAGTGTACTACCCTGGATTCATTACGTTTTATGGATCTTGCCCTTGCTGATCTAGAGGGAATGTAGGTTTAAGTTCAAGAGTACGTAGTTCTGTAGGGTTGCTAGTTGAAATGCTGCTCGTGTTTTAGGGGTTTGTTTGAAAACGGAAAAAATCCATTGGCATATATATAAAAATATTTTAATGGGAGGGTATTTTAATGTACATTTACAGTATTTATTGATTTAAATTAGCCGATAGAAATTGATCCGAGTATGTAAGATTCATAATCAGTGTTCTACAGAGCTGGCCGGACATCCTATCATTAATCTACTCATGCATGGATTTGCTGTGGTTTTGTCACTTTACGATCATTTTTTTTGCACACTTTAGGCTAATTAGACCTTGACCTATAGTTTAACTTGGATTCAGAACTCACCAGCAAACCTCCATAATACCGCTTGGATTTGAATATGAAGCCTGTAGTATCAAAGGCTAGAGAGCTAGTCAATTGACCATCAGACCGCTAACAAAACTAAAGATTGGTTTATCGCTTTACGGTCATTTTTTTTTTGCATACTTTAGGCTAATTAGACCTTGACCTGCAGTTTAACATGGATTCCGAGCCACTAAAAAGACATCTATGTTGCCGCCACCATGAACTTGAAGCGTGTGGTACTAAAGGCCAGAGCTAGCCAATTGGTCACAGCCACTACTCATGGACGGAGGTAACGAGGCAACTTCTGTTGTGATGACTTTGTTCAGAGTAGCTGAAGAACGGGGCCTAAATGGCCGAGTGTCTAGCGCTAAAAGGCGCTCGGTGCCAGAGTTCTCGGGTTTGAGTCTCGGCTGTGCCATGGATGTTAGTAGTGGTTCGGAATCCCACTTTAAGCCGCAGGTGTCGGTTTCATAAGACCGTAGAGTGTCACAGTGCTCAATCAGACTTCTCACCCACATCATTCCCAGACTGTATAGGGGCAATTCAGCTCTAGGTACAGTGATGTGGTGGGGAGTATAATAAGTAGTAGTCACTGAAGAGAACTCCACACTCACGTTAGACCGAGATCTACAGAGCGCCAGAGCTCTAATCACTCTCTCGTAGGACCGAACCAATATTGATTGTATGGATAATGCGCAGGCTGTCCAAAAAAGGGTTTCGTAACCGTTTAGTCATGTCGAATTGAAAGTGTCTATATACATATCGGAAATAAGAGCGCTGGACACTAGTAGAAAGAAAGAAAAAGTGTGAATCCCTCCCTATCCCCAGTTGGATCCTTGGAGTGGAGGGGGGGCTGTTCAGTAAGGAACCCCTCTGCGATCCACCCTGACTATCTGCATTTGAATCTGCTGCCTATCTGCATTTGTATTGACAAATGACTTCAGACTAAAATTCCTAAGTTCGTTCTACGACATTTTAAGCAATAAATTTGACATTTCTTGCGGAAACTAATAATCACGAATCTGCATCTTTCAAAGGAACATTGCAGGTCAATTTTTTGATGGGCACTGGGCGGGTAAATTGATGAAAATATTCCAAATTTGTTTCACTGTATCCAATTTATATCTTATTACTGAGTAGTAATAATTATAATTGTAGAATTTAATAGGATTATTGGGCAAAATAATTAAAAAAAATATTGGTTCCGAATTTATGTATACATTTTCTGTTAAATTGCAAATTGTGATATAGCATGCTTGAATAAATTATGAAAAATGAATTTTATCGAAGATTTCGATCAAATTCACATTTCCTCAGAAATTTTATAAGATTTATTATTTTACACTGTAAATATTTTTATCGATTTTGTTTGAATAATCGTTGCTTTTGAATTTATAATTTTTTGTTTAAATCAAAAATTCTGTTTAATTACAAAAATATGATATTTGACTGCGCACCAATAAATAATAATAATTCAAGAGTAAAAAAGGGTAAACAAATGTAATTTGCATAGAAATTTTAAGAAGCACTGAAGGATAAGATTAAGAAGGAAAAAAAATTAAGAATGGTGAAAATAATTTAATTAAATTAAGAACAGTTTTTAAAACTATCAAAAAATTAGCGTTGAAACAATTTTTATACTTTGTAGATTCCGATAATAAATTCCTCATTAAGGAAGTTTAATATTAAAGTTTTTTTTGTACATTGGTGTCATCGGGCTCTAATCCTCACATCCCAGAAAAAGACAAGAAAAATTATACCTTTAAATAAAATATCTAATGGTTATTGAAACGATGTATGTCATGTGAGGGAAATATCCAGAAAACACCCATTAAGTAATTTAACTCTTCTTCATTAACGCATTGGCCCATCGTGTGTGCCAAGTTCGACTCTCTATCGGCAGATTTCGGAACAAGAGATTTATCTTTACTTTACTTTTTACATTATCTTTTTACAGGGTAAAGATATCAGTCCTACTACCAACATTTTACAGTCCTATGGCTTAAAGTGGATTACGAACTCCTACAAACATCCACATTTGCATTAGAATATACACTGAAGTGACAAAAGTCATGGGATACCCAATATGCAAACTTTCAGATGGCAGTAGCATCGCGTGAACAGGTATAAATGCGCAGAGCTTTTCATTTCTGTTCAAGTTATTCATGTGAAGAGGTTTTGACGTGATGATGACCGCACGACGGGAATTAACAGACTTTGAACGCGGAATGTTAGTTGGAGCTAGACGCATGGGTCATGCCATTTCGGAAATCGTTAGAGTTCAAGCATTCCCAGATCCACTGTGTCAAGAGTGTGCCGAGAGTATGAAATTTCAGGCATAACATCCCACCATGGACAGCGCAGTGGTCGACCGCCTGCACTTAACGACCGAGACCGGCGACGTCTGCAAGAGTCGTAAATTCTAACAGACAAAGCAACACTGCGTCAAATAACCGCGAAATCAATGTGGGACGTACAAGGGACTTGTCTGTTAGAACTGTTGCGGAGAAATTTGGCTTTCTTGGGCTATTCAACAGAAGACCGACTCGAGTGCCTTTACTGACAGAACGACATCGCTTGCAGCGACTCTCGTGGGCGCGTGAGCATATCGGTTGGTCCCTGAATGAATGGAAAACTGTGGCCTGGTCCGATGAGTCACGATTTCAGTTGGTAAAGAGCTGATGGTAGGGTTCGAGTGGGGCGCAGACCCCACGAAGCCATGGACCCAAACTGTCAGCAAGGCGCTGTTCAAGCTGGTGGTGGCTCCGTAATGGTTCACAATTATGGACGTCTATCGAGACAGCATGGCTCAATATTCCTGCAGAAGACTTCCAACGACTTGCTGAGTCCATGCCACGTCGAGTTGCTGCACTTCGCCGGGCGAAAGGGGGCCGACACGATATTAAGAGGTATCCCATGACTTTTGTCACTTCAGTGTAGGAATAGCACCGCCAGAAACCTGTCCACACAGCACCAGAGCGCTAGTCACTCGGCCGTCAGGCCATAATTTAACTGCAAATGCAAAATACTTACATAAGGTATATAAATTCATATCCGAATATATATAGCTTAATTTATATAATATGTATAGTATATCCCGTTTATATTTTTATGCTCGAATATATATAGCCGATTATATGTAGTCTATCCCAGTTTCTGAAAATGACAAAAAGCATTTGCAATTAGAGGACTCGAACTTGCTATATATTTCTGCAAACTATACGCACCAATAAGAGTGGATCACGAGCCGAGCTATTTATTGACATGGAAAATTAAAAATGATAAAATAATCTATACATTCAAAATATTGCATTGGTATCTTATTCATACAAAATATTGGAATCTCAACAACTATGCATATAAATAGAAATAATGTTGAATAAAGAATAAAATATTCAGTTTGAATGCGAATAGCATATATGTATGTTCAGCCTACACACACTTATAGAGAAGCATGTATATGCAATCTTATATCGATTCCCTGGATGAAGAATTTTGAAAGTAATTGAAAAAATAAATAAATGCGAAAACTCCCACACAGCCAGTAAGTGAAAAGATTTCTGACACATGCGCGAATATATATTCTCTTCGAATATAAATAGAAAGAGAATGATAAAAGATTTCGCGGAAATTCCAGGTATCCAAGTTCTTACAGGAGATACATGCTAAAAATAAAATTCAAACTCAAAATACGACAGGGGGAAATAGGGTGAAAATATGAAATTCTGCATTTTTTAAAATAATATTCTGCATAGTAAACATATAAACCTCAGATGAAAAGTTTTTATATGTCAGCACGAAAATTTTAAAAATTGAAGAATGAATTTAATAAGAACAATGTCTGAATGGACAGTATTCTTATTTAATTCGTTCACCTCTATTAAAAAAAATTTCGTAGTAAAATAACATGCATTGCTTTACGAGAATGTCACCCTTTTAGCTGATGGTTGTGGTTAAATCTCTGAAGCAACGATAAAAAAACAATAGCTACCTCAGTTCCTTTGAATAGCGTTTGAAGGGAAGAAAAATACATTTCAATTTTTATATTATTTTAGTTATTGCTTTTATATAAAAAAAGTTAGTAAATGGCAGATATAACTTTCCGAAATAGACAAACACGTCGATGCATAATAATTTTTTAAATCACTGAGCTACACAACTTATTTTAGATTTAGTTTGGTTTGGTCAGTTCCCTCTGGTCATCATGTGCACACGTTAGGCTGAACAGACTCAGACCTAAAGTTTAAAAGGGGATTCCAAACCACTGCAAACATCCATGGCACAGCCGGGATTCGAACCCGAAACCTGTAACACATAGCAATACAGCGTTAGCCACTCGGCCATCAGGCCCACATAATTTAACTGCTGGTGTAAAATACCTACATAAGGTATATACATACTTATCCGAATATATATAGCTTAATTTATATAATATGTATAATATATCCTTGTTTATGTCTTATTCCCGAATATACATAGCAGAATATAAATAATACATCCCAGTTTTTGAAACAAACGACAAAAATATTTGCTAGCAGAGAACTCAAACCTACATCTTTCTGCAGAGTATCTGCACCAAAAGACTGGATCACGAGCCGAGCTATTTATTCACACAGAATGAGAAAAATAATCTATACACTCCATATATTGCATCGAATACCCATTATAAAAAAAATATTGGAATTTTCAATAACTATGCATGGAAAAAGAAATAATGTTGAATAATGCTTTTTAAAAAAATAAAATATTCAGTGTGAATGCGAATAGCATATATTTATGTTCTGCCTACACACTTATAAAAGAGGCATGTATATGCATTTCAAAAATGTCTTATATCCGTTCCCTGGATAAAGGGCTACTGAGAACATTGAAAAATAAATAAAAGCAAAAATATCCAACAACAAGTAATTGAAAAGATTTCTAACACATGCAAATATATATTCTCTTCGAAAATAAATAGAAAAAGAACGATAAAAGATTTTGAGAAAATTCCAGGTATCCAAGTCCTTTCAGTAGATTCTTACTAAAAATAAAATTCAATCACAAAATACAACGAGGCTGAAATACGGTGAATGTATGAAATTCTGCATTTTAAAAAATAGCATTCCGCATTCTGAATAGAAATAATATAAATTGTGGAATTATAAAAATTTTTTATGCAAATATAAAAGGTGGACTGAGTATCCATGAATAGTCGTTCGGGGTTTCCTAATTAAGGCAAATAATTTCAGAAATCGACGACTTTGAGCCAAACTGCAAGTCTTTAGTCCAAACTGCAGACACGGTAAAGTTTATTGCCAATTGTCGTTTTTTGTTTTTTTGGGTGAGGTAGCTATAGATTTAAGCAGCAAATTCTAGACACATTTTAGCGGAACTGTTTTGATGTCTGTTACTGAATCGTTATACGTCTATCGGTCTAGTGGCGAATAACATCAGTTAAGTTAAGTTAAGTAACATTAGTCCTGAGTTACTGCTCGGTTTGTAAATCCAAATGCATGTCGTAGCCGAAATGAAATGTCGAAAATAAAATAGGACATTGCCTTCAAGTAGAATTTTGGGGGAAATGTTCTTTTTTGCACAATATCGTATCAGATAAATCGCACCAGGCTTCCTGGTTACCTATAAGAGATGCATGATCTGTATTCCTATATTCATGATCTGTATTCCTATATTCAGGATTCCTCATGATCCTAGGTTACATGTGCTATCACATGTAAAGCACCTCGTATAAGTAGGCGCTTTTATAATGTGGCAGCACATCAGGTATTACAATATAGGTAGTATTACAATACACACGTCAAGGAACATATCAGTATATAGGTGCATGGGCTTTATATGTGTCAACACATCAGATATATCAGTATAAGTATGGGCTTTACATGTGACAACACATCAGGCATTACAGTACAATTAGAATTGCAATTGCACATCAGTATAGGTAGTGGTGCCTTATATGTTACATGTTATATGTGACACAGTGTGTAAAACACTTTGATAGGTATCGAGGTGCTTTACATACTGTCTTATTGTTTATGAAACCATTCAATTCAATTTTAATGGACCCAGAACAGCGGATTCATCACTCTAGCTGTAGATGTTATTAATAAAGTTATTAAAATTAATAATGTTCCTCAAATTTGCATTAAAAATTTTCATGGTAAAATAACAAGCGTTGCTTTAGGGCCACCCCTTTTGGCTGGTGACTGTGGTTAGTTCTCTGAAGCAACGATACAGTAAACAATATGCTGGAACGCCAATTTTTTTCTTCCCAGTAGAATTTCTTTCTTGTAACATATTCGTTGTCCAATTTCATATGAAATCATAAATAAATTAAATTGTAAAAGGAAAAAAATGTTTTTAAAAAATAAAAGAATTGAAAAAATAAGAAATGACCTCAAATGAAAAATAGCAAAGAATGAATTAAATTTATGTTTTATCATTTTAAAAGAAGAATATCCAATCCTTCAGTTTCTTTGTGTAGCATTTAAAGGAAATGACAGATAAATCGTTAATTAGTAGTGATAGTTAATTACAAAAAAGACAAAAATTTTGATGCATAATTTTTTAAATCACTGACTCTTAGAGCAACATTCTTTATAATGCTATGTTGCGTTTTGAATGTAGTGATATTAAGTTAATTTGATCACCATTTTTTTGACAATTACTTACAGAGATGACACGTTATTTCGTATCCGCTTTTATAAACGGATTATAAGACGTTTCCCACTGTCCCTTCCCACACGCCTTCTTCTTTCTTCTATTCTGAAAGGATTAAAGGGCTTTGTCAATGCCTCCTGTTATTGAAGAAGTTCTGTACCCTCCAGCAAATTACTCTTCAATTTTTCTCATCTCTAAGCCTTGCCTATTTCTAGGATATAGTACATAGAAGAGTGGGGGTTAGAGAGATCGATTGCGATTCATCAATCTATAATGAAATTTTGATGTTGTTATTTACAAATGAAATATAGCAAGAGTGTTTTATTTTTCATTCAATTTGTTGCTTTCTTAATCAATACAGCACAGTATCTATCAAAAGTTGGTAAACCCAAGAACTTACTAATAAATAATTAATTACTGAAAGAACATACCTCATGCCTATGAAGAATTTATGTACCTTCCAATAAATTTCTTCAATTTCTTTTATTCCAAGTCTGTAATTTATAAAAAAATCCCTTATTATGAACCAATCTATAATGGAATTTTGATATCCCTATGGAGAAATGAAATACAACTAGAGTGTTTGTATTTTTATTTAATTTGCCCTCCTCTTAAAAATACCACTTTGGTCAATAAAGTATGTTTCAAAAAGTTGATAATCACAAAAAAGTTAATAAATAGCAGAAGAAACTTTCTTCAATAGACAGAAACATCGATGCATAATATTTTTTAAATCAAATTCAAAAATTTACGACTTCTCTTAGAGCAACATTCTTTTTGTAATGCTGCTTTGCGTTTTGGAAAGCAGTGGTATAAAGTTAATTTGATCATCATTTTTACATTTATTTACAGAAAATGGCACGTTATTTCGCCTCCACTGAAATAAACGGATTATATAAGACGATTCTCACTATCCCTTCCACACTCCTTTTCTTTTCTTCTCCACCCATCTGAAAGGATTAATGGGCTTTGTCAACACCTCTCCTGTTTTTCGAAGAAGTTCTGTACCCTCCAGAAAATTTTCTCCCTCAATTTTTTTCATCACCAAGCGTATAATTTTCTATTTCTTGTGTTTGCATAGAAGAATAATGGTAAACAGATCGATTGCAATGAACTGATCTATCATAAAATTTTGATATTGTAATTTGCACAGAAAATGCGACAAGAGTGTTTTATATTTTTTTATCCAATTTATTCTTAATTGATACCAATTTGGACAGTATAGTATATTCCAAAAGAACTTTTTAATTATTGAAAGAACATACCTGTTAGCGAAGAAGATATGTACCCTCCAGTAAATGTTCTGTTCAGTTTCTTTCATCTCCAAGCCTATAATTTCCAAGCCGTATACATAGGTGCTTGATGGCCGAGTGGCTAGCGCTTTGGCCCTCGGTGCCAGAGGTTTCGGGTTTCTGTTTGAGTGCCTGCTGTTCATGGATGCTTGTAGTGGTTCAGAATCCGCCAGTCAAAATCTAATATGACTGATGTGGGTAAGGTTGACAACACTCCCTTAAAAACGGACATCTTCTGTGCAGAAATTTTCCAGTAGGCAGATGACCCTTGACCCACCACGCCGCGATTATGAGGGTATATATAGAAGAGCGATTGTTACATAGATCTATTGCGATTAACCAATATATCTTGAAACTTTGATATTGCTATTTACTTATGAAAATATGATAAGAGTGTTTTATATTTAATTCAAATTTGTTGCTCTCTTTAATCAATACCATTTTGGATAGTTCGGTATCTTTCAAAAGTTGATAAACCCAAGAACTTCGTAGTAACTTTCACAATTATTAAAGAACATACACGTTACCGAAGAAGTTTTTGTACCCTACAGTAAATTTTGCCTTCAATTTCTTTCATCTCCAATCGTATAATTTTTTTATTTCTATGATTTCCAAACGGTTGAAGAGATCGATTGCGATTAACAAATCTATGATAGAATTTTGATGTTGCTATTTACAAATGAAACACGACAAGATAGTTTTATATTTTATTCAATTTGTTTCCCTTTTTAATCAACACCACTTTGGACAATAAAGTATCAAAAATGGATAAATCCAAGAACTTATTAGTAATTTTTAATTATTGAAAAAACATACCTGTTACCGAAGAAGTTCTGTTCTCCAGTAAATGTCTTCTATTTCTTTTATACTTAAGAATAAAATTTTCTATTTCTAGGGTATACATAAGAAGGCGGGGGTTAAACAGTTCGATTACGATTAACCAATCTACCAAGAAATTTTGATGTTGTTATTTACAAATGAAACACCACAAGAGTGTTTTATATTTTATACAGTTTGTTCTTCTCTTTAATCAAAACCACTTTGGACAATACTGTGTCTTTCGAAAGGTGATAAGCCCAAGTTCTTATTAATAACTTTTTTAATTATTGAGAGAGCGTAAACGTAATTGCTAATGAACATAGTTCACTTAATTGAACAGCAAAATATTTTTCAACAGTTGATAACCCCAAGAAAATAAGTTAGTAAATATCAGATAAATTTTTTAGCAATGGACAAAAAAAAATCGATGCATAATAATTTTTAAATTACTGAGCAAACTCAAAAATTTACAATATTATTCTTTTTTTGAAAGCAATGATATAAGGTTCATTTCATCACCACTTCTGACATTTACTTACAGAAATGACACGTTATTTCGCTTCCGTTATTATAAACGGATTATAAAGCATTTCCCAATATCCCTTACTTCACGCCTTCTTCTTTTCTTCTCCGATCTGAAAAGATTAATAGGCTTTGTCAACACCACCTGTTATAGAAGATTCTGTGCTCTCCAGTAAATTTTCTCTTCAATTTCTTTCATCTCCACGCCTATAATTTTTTATTTCTAGAATATACATAGAAGAGCTGTGGTTAAACAGATCGATTACAATTAACCAATCTATAATGAAATTTTGAGGATATTTACAAATGAAATTAGACAAGAGTGTTTTATATTTAATACAATTTGTTCCTCCCTCTTCATCAATATCACTTTGTACAATACAGCAATCTTCTAAAGTTCATAAACGCGAGAAAAAGTTAATAAAGGATATATAAATCTTTTCACAATATACAAAAGCATTGATGCATAACAATTTGCAAATCACTGATCAAATTCAAAATTTCCACTACTTCTGTTAGAACAACTTTCTTTATAATGAATGTTTGTGTTTTAGAAAGCAGTGATATAAGGTTAATTTCATCACCATTCTTGATATTTACTTACAGAGAAGACACGTTATTTTGCATCCGCTATAATAAACGGATTATAAGACACTTCACACTATTTATTCCCTCACGCCTTCTTCTTTTTCTTCTTGCCATGTGAAAGGATTAATGGGCTTTGTCAACGCCTCCTGTTTTCGAAGAAGTTCTGTACCCCCCAGGAAAATTTCTCTTCGATTTCTCTTATCTCTAAACATATAATTGTCTATTTCTAGGGTGCACATAGAAGAATGGTGGTAAAAGAGATCGATTGCGATTACACAAACTGCTAAGAAATTTTAATGTTATTATTTACAAATGAAATACAGCAAGTGTGTTTTATTCAATTTGTTCCTCTCTTAACCAATAACACTTTGGACAATATAGACTCTTTCAAAAGTTGATAACCCCAAGAATTATTAATAACTTTTTAATTATTGAAACAACATACCTGTTACCGAGTCCAGCAAATTTTGTTTTCAATATCTTTCATCTCCAATACTATAATTTTTTATTTCTAGGGTGCGCATACAACTTTAATTAAACAGATCACTTGCGATTAACCAATCTATCATTTAAATGTTCATGTTATTTACAAATAAAATAGAAGAAGAATGTTTTATATTTTATTAAATATGTTCTGATCAAATTTGTTTACCATTCCATTAATCAATACCACTTTGGACAGCAAAGTATCTTTCAAAAGTTGAAAAACCCAAGAAAAAAAGTAAATATCAGATAAATTTTTTAGCAATAAACAAAAAAATCGATGCATAATAATTTGTATATGCCTGGCCAAATTCAAAAATGTAAAACTTCTTTTAGAGCAGCATTGTTCGTAATGCTCGGTTGTATTTTTTGAAAGCGATGATATAAAGTTAATTTCATCTCCATTCTTTTACATTTACTTTACAGAGATGGCACTTACAGAAAACTTCTTTAGAGCAGCATTCTTCGTAATGCTCAGTTGTATTTTGGAAAGCAATGATATAAAGTTAATTTCATCTCCATTCTTTTACATTTACTTACAGAGATGGCACTCACAGAAAACTTCTTTTAGAGCAGCATTCTTCGTAATGCTCGGTTGTATTTTTGGAAAGCAATGATATAAAGTTAATTTCATCTCCATTCTTTTACATTTACTTACAGAGATGGCACGCTATTTCGCATGTGCTATAATAAACGGATTATAAGACTTTTCCCACTATCCCTTCTCTCGCACCTTCTTTTCATCTCCCATCTGAAAGGATTAATGGACTTTGTCAACGCCTCCTGTTTTCGAAGAAGTTCTGTACTCGCTAGGCGAATTTTCTCTTGAATTTCTTTCTTCTCTACATCTATAATTTTCTATTTCTAGTATATACATACAAGAGTGAGTGGTTAAAAAGACCGTCTATAGTATAATGAAATTTTGATGTTGTTATATACAAATAAAAATGTGACAAGAGCGTTTCAATTCAATTTGTTGCTCAATTCAATTTGTTTATTTAATTTGTTGCTCTCCTAATCAATACCAATTTGGACAGTACACTATCTTTCAAAAGTTGATAAACTCAAGAACTTATTAATAAATTTTTAATTATTAAAAGAATATACCTGATACCTACGAAGAATTTCTGTACCCTCCAGTGAATTTTCTCTTCAATTTCTTTCATCTTCAAGCCTATAATTTTCTATTTCTAGACTATACATAGTAGAAGAGAGGGGGTTAAATAGACCAATCTATCATGGAATTTTCATGTCCCTATGGAGAAATGAAATACAACTAGAGTGTTTTGTATTTTATTTAATTTGTTCTCCACTCAAAAAATGGTCAATAAAGTATGTTTCAAAAGTTCATAATCACAAAAGTTAATAAATAGCAGATAAATCTTTTCGAAATAGCCAGAAACATCGATGCAAAATATTTTTTAAATCAAATTCAAAAATTTACGACTTATCTTAGAGCAACATTCTTTATAATGCTTCTTTGAGTTTTGAAAAGCAGTGGTATAAAGTTAATTTCATCATCATTTTTACATTTATTTAGAGAAAGGGCACCTTATTTCGCATCCGCTGAAATAAACGGATTATAAGACATTCCCCCTGTTTCCCTTTCCTCACGCCTTCTTTTTTCTTTCCCCATCTGAAAGGATTAATGGGCTTTGTCAACACCTCCTGTTATCTAACAAGTTCTGTACTCTCCAGTAAATTTTCTCTTCAATTTCTTTCATCTCCAAGCGCATAATTTTCTATTTCTAGGATAAGCATAGAAGTGTGGTGGTGAAAGAGATCGATTGCGATTAACCAATCTAAAATGAAATTTTGATGTTGTCATTTACAAATGTAGTACTACAAGTGTGTTTTAAATTTTATTCAATGTGTTCCTCTCTTAATCAAAACCACTTTGGACAAAACAGTATCTACAAAAGTTGATAAATCCATGACATTATTAAAAACTTATTAATAACTGAAAAACATACCTGTTATCGAAGAAGTTTTTGTACCCTGCAGTAAATTTTGTCTTGAATTTCTTTAATCTCCAAGCGAATAATTTTTTTATTTCTATACATAGAAGAGAGGTGGTTGAAGAGATCGATTTCGATTAAATGATATATAATGAAATTTTGATGTTGCTAGTTACAAATGAAATACAAGAGTGTTTTATTTTTCATTCAATTTGTTTCTCTCTTAATCAATACCAATTTGGACGGTACCGTAACTTTCAAAAGAATTATTAACAACTTTTTAATTATTGAAAGAAAATACCTGTCACCGAAGAAGTTCTGTACTCTCCAGTAAATCCTCCTCTAAGCCTATAGCTTTCTATTTCTAGGACATACATGTGAGAGCAGTGTTAAAACAAATCAATTGCTATTAGCGAATCTAGTTATCATGAAATTTGATGTTGTTAATTATAAATGAAATACGACTAGAGTGTTTTATTTTTCATTCAATTTGTTTCTCTCTTAATCAATACCAATTTGGACGGTACCGTAACTTTCAAAAGAATTATTAACAACTTTTTAATTATTGAAAGAAAATACCTGTCACCGAAGAAGTTCTGTACTCTCCAGTAAATCCTCCTCTAAGCCTATAGCTTTCTATTTCTAGGACATACATGTGAAAGCAGTGTTAAAACAAATCAATTGCTATTAGCGAATCTAGTTATCATGAAATTTGATGATGTTAATTATAAATGAAATACGACTAGAGTGTTTTATTTTTCATTCAATTTGTTTCTCTCTTAATCAATACCAATTTGGGCGGTACCGTAACTTTCAAAAGAATTATTAACAACTTTTTAATTATTGAAAGAAAATACCTGTCACCGAAGAAGTTCTGTACTCTCCAGTAAATCCTCCTCTAAGCCTATAGCTTTCTATTTCTAGGACATACATGTGAGAGCAGTGTTAAAACAAATCAATTGCTATTAGCGAATCTAGTTATCATGAAGTTTGATGATGTTAATTATAAATGAAATACGACTAGAGTGTTTTATATTTTATTTAATTGGCTCCTCTCTAAATTAATACTAATTTGGACAGTGCATATCTTTCAAAAGTTGATAAATTCAACAAATTATTAATGACTTTTTAATTATTGAAAGAAGACACCTGTTGTTGATGAAATTCTGTACTCCGCAATAAATTTTGTCTTTGAATTTCTTTCATCTCCAAGCCTATAATAATTTTCTATTTCTAAGGTATACATAAAAGAACTGTGGTTAAAGAAAGCGATTGAGATTAACCAATGTATAGCGAAATTTTGGTGTTGTTATTTACAAATGCAATATGACAAGATGTTTAATATAATATTTTATTCAATATGTTCCTCTCTTAATCAATACTACTTCCTTCGGATAATACAGTATCTTTCAAAAGTTTATAAACCCAAGAGGCTTATTAATAACTTTTTGATCATTGAAAGAACATACTTGTAAATGCAATTAATTTAATTCATAATTCACATAATTTATTATGTTCTATAAAAGGAACCATATTTAATGTGTGAGCCATTCTCTTGTTTACACAAAAATAACACGGTGTCTCAATTTCACATCCATCACAATAGTATAATAGTGCAATCCCTCTCTTTTCTTTCAATTTATGTTCAACTTTCAAATCATAAGCTTCTTCATAATGCGTTGACAAGCTCCAACCGAAATTTCTCTGTGATTTTCTGGGAGATTTGAATAAACATTCTTTAAAACATTGTAATCCTTTCTGTCACTATAGGCTGTCCCCCTCCCTTCGGGGAACGTTCACGTGTGGATTACAAATAGCGAATTTGTTAATGCTGTCTTTTTTTTTTTTTCGGGGGGGGCTGGGATGATACAATAAGGTTCCCCCGTACCCTGTCTCCTGACTTGATCCGGGGGTTCCTATTCACAAAGCGTTAACAAGGACGTGTCATGGACGGAGTCCGGCGTCTCTGCTCTTTTGTTCGGCACGTTTCCGGAGTCGTGTTTACTAGTTTGGGTTCAATTAATTGTGTTTTTCATTATATAGTTGAAACCATTCTGTTCAAAAAATAATCGGTTCAATTCCATAATTAAATTTAATTAATAATTTAAAAGATTTGAAAATAAACACCACAACATTTTAAATCGTGTGTCGAAAAGACAGCATCGATGGATGTTCTTTCTCTCGTCGTCCAATGACAAGGATTCGTTCTAAGATGCGACCAGTAAACGTCTCTGAGCACTTCACAAAAGGTCCTTCCATCTTCAGTGCTCATGTTTATATTGAAATCACCTGCCAAAATAGTTTTATATTCGTCACTCTCATCCCCTACTGCCTCTTCAACTGCGTCTATACTTTCGTCAACCGTCGAACCTGGCTTTGGCATATAGCACGGCAAAACGAATATTGTTTTTGAGGTATACAACTGTAATGTGCACACCCGTTTCATAATTTGGAAACGCTGGAGGTCCTTGAAATCAATATCTTTTTTGGCTTAAATACATACGCCGTTAGACTTTCTTGTGTGATTTAGACTCGAATGGGTTTCGACACACAGTTTGAAATCTTGAAATTCAAAACGATCGCTTCGAATCGTCCAAGTTTCGGCCAACAAAAGAAGATCGCTATGCGTGAAACTTTGATCACTAGAGAGATCTTCGTGGTGAGCTTGAAGCGATTGAACGTTATGATACATGCATTGATAGCTATAGTTTTCTCTCTCTTGTGTAAAAATGCAAATATTGGATCAGATGTTGTCGATTCTAATCGTTTCAATTCTTTTGTCAAAGGATCGTCTTCTTTGGCCGGTGCTGGTGGGTAATAGTCATCCAAAATATACACTATGTGGAAGAAAGTGACGGGACACGACACTATAACGACATAAACCCATATTTATTAAAATTAATAAGAGGTAGGGACTCCTTTAGCTGCGATCACAGCTGCAACCCTTCTGGGCATGCTTTCCACTAAATTAGCCATAGTGGCAAGAGGAATTTCCTTCCAAATGTTTAACAGGAAGTTCCATAGTTCAGGCTTGCTTTTGAGGAGTGGGGTGTAGGCCCTCAACCGACGGTCCATTCGTCCCACAGATGTTCAATTGGGTTAAGATCAGGGCTCTGCGCCGACACTCCATACGTTTAACGTTGTTGTTCACATACCAATCAAGAGTCCTCCTTGCAACATGGCATGTTGCGTTGTCGTCTTGATACCAGCAATCATCCATACCGTACGTTGCCCACAAGGTAGGAAGGACATGATTGTCGAGAATATCACAGTATCTATCGGCATTCATCGCACCATCAACCTTCACCAGTGGGCCAGCCCCATACCAGGAGAAACAGGCCCATACCATCAATCCTCCTCCACCAAACTTTACAATTGGTTCTCCTGGTAAACGCCATACCCAAACACGTCCATCGGAAAGGAAAAGGGTAAATCGTGACTCGTCACCCAAAGGACGCGTTTCCAGTTCTCCAGAGTTCAAGTACGGTGGTCTTTTTGGCCCATTGAAGGCGTGCTTTCTTGTTGGTTTTCGCAATCAAAGGCTTATGGGCCGCCGAACGTCCAGTGTAACCTAACTTATGGGCCTCGATACGAAGAGTTTTGGTCGAAACGGCCCCACCTGTGGCTTGTCTAAACTCATTAGCGATGTTATCCATGGATGTTTGACGGTTACTTCGAATCTCCCTGCCGAGCACCCGCCGGTCCCTGCTGGTGAGAACAGTAGGTCGTCCACTTCGGGGTTTGTTCTGACAGTGTCCCTCAGTCTTGTAGCGACACACAACACATGCTACAGTTGATTTTGAGCAGTTACGGAGACGGGATATCTCCCTAATTGACACCTTGGCAAGATGCAATCCAACCAACACACCTTTCTCGAACTCAGACAACTCTTCCCGTGGCGACATCTTGACAAGAAACAACTCTAGTCGGCTCCACAGAGTATTTATAGAATATGGCTGACATACCTATACCTATCATTGTGCATGTGTTAGCTGTATTGTCGACTTTTCTACTTTTCAAGGGGTGTCCCGTCACTTTCTTCCAGATAGTGTATAAACCATTTGCTTTTCGTGACACGAGATAAGGCCACGTACTGTAATGATCGACTCATACGAGTCATGCCAAATCCAACGCAATCAAAAGTACATCCTTGTGATTTATGAATTGTCATGCTTTCGGCAACAATGAGAGGGAATTGTTTCCTTATCACGTTCAAAGCTTTATTATTCGTTTGATGAATTTTTTTTTAATTTGGCGCTCAATTGGAGTCCCGCGATGATCTATTTTATGCTCGATTATATATCGAAAAGTAGTTGCACGTGCTTCGAAGCCAACTTTTCCTCAACCAACTGACCCCTCTATAAATTCAAGCCAAATGCGTTTGATACCAAGCTTGGCAACCCCCTTCATCGTGCAAGTTTCAACTTTGCGTAAAAGACCGATTGACCAATTTATCGCTCCTATTCAAATTACACGTCAGCATATACTTTGCACCCAATTTGAATGGGATGTTATAATCTAAATTGTTTGTTTTCTGGCGCGGTAACTTCTTGGCTTGATTCAAGAGCCTCCTTTTAGCCGCTATGCTACCCACACCTGAAACATTATGAATTGCAATACCGTTGTTGTGATTTAATCATTCTACTTCTCTATTCAATGGGAAAAGTCTACGAATAGTAACATTAGTAGTAGTAAACAATACGCAACAATAGTAATAAACAATACTTCCTTTTTGGCATAACTTTATTTCGGATCGGACATCAATTCAGGTCGTTACCGAAAACAATACCCATTGATACCCATGGGTAATAAATTAAATTATAATTTTAATAATAATTTTAAATAATAATCTGAATTATTATTATTACTTAAAACAATAATACTATATATTAAAATAAATAAATAAAATAGTTATTTTATAATAAATCTTTTAAATTACTAATATAAAAAATGTATTTAACTTGGTAGGTAATAATTTTAATTTTCTATTCTTTTTGCTATCACAACATTTAAACACACAATAAAACAAATAAAAATAAAGAAACAATTATAATTACATGAAATAATATAAATATAGTTATAAAACATTATCATTTGTATTAAAAATATAAAATGAAGACTGAATTATATGAAACTGTTACTAAAGTAACGCATAAAATGACTTTTTCATCAAAGGAAATGTAAAAAGGTCTTTTTTAATGTTTCGCAATATACAATACTACTGTGCTCAAAATGTAAGACCAATTATTTTTTTTCAAAAAACTCTTTATTTATTCGTCCAAATTTATTTCATCTCCTTCAAAATAAACCCCTCAGGACACAATGCACTTACGGCAATGCATGCCGTATCCTCAATGCTTGCTAAAAAGTCATCGGCAGGGATGGCCTTCAAAGCCAGCGGCGATTCACGTTGAATCTCTTCAATCGACTCAAATCCCCGGAATCGGTGTCCCCGGAATGGTCTTTTGAGTTTAGGGATTAGCGCGAAGTCGCACGGTGTGAATACGGTGGTTGTGGAACAATGTGGGTTTCATTTTTGGCAAAAAAATCACGAAGAATCAATGAAGTGTGAACTGGCGCATTCACCAATCGAGATTTGACGCGTTTAAGGCCCAAAATGGAATTGACCGAATTGACCGGAAAATTCCATCATCATCAGCAAGGTCTCAATTGTAAATCGACGGTTTGTAAGCACCAAATCTTTGTTGGACGTGAGCTTCGTCCGTTGAGGTTGATGGTTGACCAAAGAGCTCTTCATCTTCAACTCGTTTTCGACCTTCTATGAACTGTTTATATTAATTCTAAACATTTCTTTCCGATATAGGAGTGCTCACTGAATGCAAGTTCTTTGCTCAGTTAATTCAGATATTTCAAAAATCGTCGGAATCAGTTTTAGCTTCTCACACAGCCAAGTGCCTCTCAAACACTACTGAATATTTTGACGTCACATTTCACACGGATGTCAAGGACAGTGCCAGCAACCTAAAAAAGAAAAAAATTCAAATTCCATGACCCCTAAGAATTTTAAATAGAAATTGGTCTTACGTTTTGGACACAGTACAGTACGAACACAGTAGTAATTTGTAAAGCTAAACAAAAGTATTTCGACCAAAATATTAATGCTGGAATGGACATTAAATTGATAGTTCGTCATGAGATCACCCTCTGTGATGTAATTAAAGTCATCTGCAGATGATGCTCTTCCCAAAATAGGCTGTGACAGTTAATGTTAAGGCCATCAACGTTGTCGATTAATGGCATTACGTCATTTTCAATGCTCCTGAGACGAATCTCGTTGTTTAATCATTAGATTTATAAGCTACTTAGTATGACAATGAAAAATAAATTCGTATAAATTTGTGATTAATTATTCTTATGGATACATAAACCTGTTAAAAGAATCTGTTTATAAATGAGATTTGTGAAGGGAATGGGATTTTGTCGTAGTAATTTAATTATCTCCCTTCTAGCATATTCATGTTTTAATTTCATAATGTAAGGAGACTAGTGCTCGATCATTACTCATGGTAAGTCTTAGAAACACTGTTATTAAAACAAAGACATTAAGGGTAGGAAAAAAATATGTGTAAGTGTTTTAATTAAACAACCAATTATATATCTATATTATTTCTCTCTCTCTCTCTCTCTCTCTATATATATATATATATATATATATGGGCCTGAATGGCTAGCGCTCTGTCGCAGGTCTCGGGTAGTTAGGAGATAATAAGAGATATTAATTGCCAAAAAACACTGTTCTTCTATTTTTTTTTACGCAGTGTATGTCATCCATCAATTGTAAAACAGCTATAAGGCGGGATACTCCACAACTCGCAGCATTCCGTGGGTGTTTCAGAATACAACTTTGATTTCATTTATCTACAACCAAAAGTCTTGAAGTGTAAGTTTGGGTTAATCTGGGAGTCATTCCATGAGCAAAGAATGTCTTAAGCACATGGTTTTCATGGATATTGAGTGCAATAGTCGTATATATATGGAACAATTTGAGCCACTTATGCATATATATATATGTATGGATCGACTATATGCCGACAATAGGCCGACTATATTCCTTCTAACGTTGGAGTGTACGGAATTGAGAATGCATATTCATTTGCAAGAAATGGTTGTGATCTCCCGAACACCAACACTGCAGGGCTAACTTCTTCGGAAATCTACTCCCTTCATAAATATAAAATATTTTCTACTTGGCGCCTCCCCCGGTTCATGACTGGAATGCTGCAAGAGGCCCGGTTCTGCCTCTGTCATGCAATGGATCTAGAGTTCTCCAATCGGCCTTAGCAAGATTCAAAAGTGGACATTTGAATAGTATGAAATTTCAGAATGAGGAGAAAATGTCTACTTGTTCTTGATCCCTTGCTGCCAAGTCCCACTCACCACCTTATCTGTTTAGGTGTCTCCTGGATGCAGCTGATGGTTGAACAAGGGAAGGTTTCTGATGATCTCATGCGACGGGTGTCTTTTGACCTGGTGTAGCTTTTCCTGCACCAGAGGAATTAGTGACAATAACAGCTCACAATTTGAGCATTTGGATTTCTGTATATCCGGTGTTGAAGTAGCCAAAAATATGGCACCCAAAAGCACAGTGGACAACACATCCTTCTGTTGTTTTATTCAGGGGAACACTTAATTAGTGAAATCAAGTTGTCGTCGAGTTTTAATTTTTGGACGCGCAGCAATTTGTATTGATGCTAATTGAAGATTAACTTTATTGATCAATATTTATAAATTATTGATCATATGTTGATCGATTTTTAAATGTATTGATCAATATGTCAGTCTGCGAGGTAAATTTCGAAAACTTCTTATTTGTATGAGAAAACAGATAAGTTTGGTTTGTTTTTAAGCTCTACTATCCTTTTGTGCACAATTTTGGCTAAACACACCGACACCTACATTTAAAGTGGATTCCGAATCACTCATAAACATCCATGCTACCTCCAGGATTCGAACCTTAATTCTGGGATATTAAAAACCAGAGCGCTAGCCAATGGGTCGTCAGACCGCTGATAAGGAATATACAATCTGCTGGACAATCACAGAAGATTTTTAACTCAGAAGATTTCATCAGACTGATGTCGATACCAAGAACATGTGGCTTCTAACTTTCACAACACTTTTTCTCATTACGAAAATCGTCATAGATCCTTTATCATCTCATATATTATGTCATACCCGAAATGAGTGCAATGGCCTAGTGGAAATTTCTTATAATAAAATTTTCTTAGTAGGATATCCCTCTTAGTGACAAAATAATAAAACAAATTGTTTCATTAGAATGAGAAGAAAAACAACTGCCTTTTTTTTCTCAGGAATGACATTGTTAGTTCATGATTTTATTAGAGCACTCTGACCCCATCAAGTCAAACATATCCTGGTAATGACTAGATACTCACAAGCATAATTGCAAGCCAATTTGAAGAACAGTAATACGCGGAGATAGAACAGAGCCCTTCGGATTTCTTATTCACGCCTATAAAGTTGTCACCTAAAAATTTTTATTATATGCTGTCAGATAACATTTGTTTTGCCAATGCCATCTGTTGGCCGAAACATTAACTATTTCAGTTAATTTTTCTAATACACACACACAAAAAATTCTTCTGTCAAAGTAAAATATTTTTCTTTTAGAAGAATCTATTACCTGATTACTTTTCATCAATATTTCACAAAATTGAATTTTTATTCTTGCAAACAATTTATAAATATGGAGTGTACAAATTAATTTCAGTTCATCAAATTAAGCTTAAATTCTTTGGTCGTATAAAGGCAGAAAATTTTTAAAATGAAACTAGAAAAGTTCAAAATGAATAGAAAGGTAAAATATTTTCCCTTTAAAAGAAGCTATTTTTATTACTTTTCACAATTTTTAATTTTTGCCAATAAAAATTACAATTTAAACAAAACATAAATATCCAGTGTACAAATTAAATTTAGTTCAACAAATAAGTTTAATTTCTTTGATCCTATTAAAGTTGGAAGTTAAAAAAAAAAAAACCAAATGAAAAACCCCAGAAAATTTCAAAATGAATAGAAAAGTAAAATATTTTCCTTTTAAAAGAAGCTACTATAAGGAAATGAAGAACATGACTACCACATTTACTTAAAGGAAAATGCAAGTGATAACGCCTTTCATAAATAATGTGTGCAAATCACTTTCAGATGTTTCATTATCTTTGAGTCTGTTATAATGTACTTAATAATCTTTAAATCCGATATAACGGATTTAAGGATTACAAAAAGTTAATGGAATTATTCTTCCATCGACAAAAATAGAAATAGTTTTCATGTACTTCCTTTATTTACGAAAATTTAATGGCGTCGTCTTTCGGTGAGGTATGCTTTAAATGCTTTGAGAGCGAATCGTGGGCGTTGATTTTCATTGATCAAATTACTTGTTCTGGAACAAAGTAAATTCAATTATAACTCAGAAAACTGTTCTATTGGAATATTTCGAATTGTTAAGAATGTAAAGTATTTGGAATTTTTATCCAAAGATTGTTGAGAAAGGGTGAATATAATTTACACTCAATGCTCTAGTTATGTATATTTTTGCTCCAAAACTTTTTGTTGAAAATTCATTGATTGTAATTAATTCAGTTTCCCTAAAATTCTTTAAAAATAACAGAAATTAATTTAATTACAACGAATAGGTCTTGAACAGTTTGACACAAAAAAAAAATGAATAAATAAATAAAAATAAATGCAGACCTAATTGTAATTTACTTTTTAAAATTTTTTTTACATTATTATTATTTATTAAAATTATTATTTATCTATTATCTCTTTATCATTTATCTATTAAAGTCAAGTTATTAATTATCATAAAAAATGCAATGTTCTGCAGTGGAATTTTCATTTATCAAATTACTTTCTCTACGACAATAACAATGTCTATTCTGTCTATTTCTGCATAAAAATTACTTTTCTTAAATCTTTCCTAAAATCGCGTTCTTCATTCTTGCAAATAAAACTAACAATTTAAATAAAACATAAATATTGAATGCACAAACTAATTTTAGTTCAACAAATAAATTTTAATTTCTTTGGTCTTATAAAAGCGGAAAATTTCAAAGGTTAAAAGCAAAAAAATTTCAAAATGAATAGAAAAGTAAAATATTTTCCATTTAGAAGACACTATTGTAAGGAAATGAAGAACATAACTACAGGTATTTACTTAAAGGGAAAATGCAAGTGATAGCACCTTCCACAAATAATATGTGCAAATCATTTTCAGATGTTTCCTTATCTTTGAGTCTGTTATAATGTACTTAATAATCTTTAAATCCATTATCAAGGATTTAAGGATTCCAAAAATTAATGGAATTATTCTTCCGACGACAAAAATAGAAATAGTATTCATGTACTTACTTTATTTACGGAAATTTAATGACGTCGTCTTCCGGTGAGGCATGTTCTAAAAGCTTTGAGAGCGAAGCGTGGGCGTGGGATTTTCATTGATCAAATTACTCGTTCTGCAACAAAGAAAATTAAATTATAACTCGCAAAACGGTGCTTCTAGAATATTTTTCGAATTGAGAAGAATGTAAAGGATTTGGATTTTTATGCAAAGATTGTTGAGCAAGGTTGAATATAATTTATGCACAATGCTCTAGTTATGTATATTTTTGCCCCAAATATTGCATTTACAATTCTTGCAAACAAAACTAACAATTTAAACAAAATATAAATATGGAGTAAACTAATTAATTTTAGTTCAAAAATTAGTTTAATTTCGTTGGTCATATAAAAACAGAAATTTTAAAAATAGAATGAGGCATTTTCAAAACGAATGAATAAGCAAAATATTTTCCCTTTAGAAACTATTACTTTTTTACTTTTCATAAATTTTTTTCATTCTTGCAAATAAAAATAATAATTTAAACAAAAATGTAAACATAGACTGTACACATTTAATGTAGTTTAATTTCCTCCGTCGTATAAAAGCTGAAAATTTCAAAAATAAAACAGGAAAATTTCAAAACAAATAGAAACGTAAAACATTTTCCTTTTCAAGAAACTATTGCTTTATTACTTTTCATAAATTTTTTACAAAATCTCATATTTAATTCATGCAAACAAAACTAACAATTTATAAATTTGAATGCACAAACATATTTTAGCTCATGAAATTAATTTTAATTTCTTTGGTCGTATAAAAGTCGAAAATTTCAAAAATAAAACCGGAAAATTTCAAAAATAAAACCAGAAAATTCCAAAAACAAAACCAGAAAATTTCAAAATGAATAGAAAAGTAAAATATTTTTCCTCTAGAAGAAGCTATTGTAAGGAAATGAAGAACATAAATATCATATTTACTTAAAGAAAAATTATTTTATGCAAATCATTTTCAGATATAGCTGTAATAATGCACTTAATAATCTTTAAATCAGTTATAATGGATTTAAGGATTACAAAAAAAGAAAATAATGAAAGTATTCTTCCATCGACCAAAATAGAAATAGTTTTCATGTACTTACTTTATTTACGAAAATTTAACGGCGTCGGTGAGGTATGCTTTGAAATCTTAGAGAGCGACGCGTGGGCGTTGGATTTTCCTTGATCAAATTAATTGTTCTTCAACAAAATAAATTCAATTATAACTTGCAAAATGGTACTTCTATCATGTTTCGAATGTAAAGGATTTGATTTTCCTCCAAAGATTGTTGAACAATGTGGAATGTAATTTATGCTCAATGGTCTAGTTATGTATATTTTTGCTCCAAAAAAGTTTGTTGAAAATTCATTGTTTGTAATTAATTCAGTTTCCTGATATTCTATGAAAAGATCAGAACTAAATTTAACTAATAAGAATAGTTCTTGAACAGTTTGATAAAAAAAAATTTAGAAATAAATACAAACTTTATTGAAATTTACTTTTTGAAATTTTGAAGTTAGAACAAAGAAAAGATTGATATACAAAAAGAAAAGATTGATTTGTAAAAAGATTTTTTGTATCATAAGATAAAAAATAAAGATTCATTTGTAAAAAAGATTTGTATCATAAATGTCTATCTTCCTTACTTAAACTATTTTTAGATCAATTTAATCTCAAAGGAAATTTCTATAGTTGTAATATTTAATATTTATTAGTATATAGTTATAATAATTATATAATTATATAATAATTGTATATTCCTAAAGTTATAATATTTAATAATTATTATTATGCATAATATTAAGTAATTAAAAACATTTGGTTTATGAACTTTATTCTTTTTATTGTGATTTTCATTTTTTATTTTTTATATCTTGATTTGTTTTCTTTATATTAAAAATCTTTAAATTCATGATAATGGACTTAAGGATAACAAAAATTAATGGAATTATTCTTCCGTCGACCAAAATAGAAATAGTTTTCATGTACTTACTTTTATTTACGGAAATTTAATGGCGTCGTCTTCCGGTAAGGTATGCTTTGAAAGCTTCGAGAGAGAAGCGTGGGCGTTGGATTTTCATTGATCAAATTACTTGCTCTGCAACAAAGAAAATTCAATTATAACTCGCAAAACTGTTCTGGAATATTTCGAATTGCGAAGAATGTAAAAGATGTTAATTTTTCTCCATGGTTGAATATAATTTATGCTCAATGCTGTAGATACATATATTTTTGGCCAAAACATTTTATTGAAAATTTAGAAATATTTAATTAAGAAGAATAGTTCTTCAACAGTGTGAACAAAAATAAAAGAATTTAGAAATAAATACCGACTTAATTGAAATTTACTTTATTGAAGTTTTGAGTCTAGCCTTAATTGAATTTAAAACATCTTTATATAAAAAAAAAGGAGATTATGAAATGAAGGAAAGATGATACACATCATTATAGAATGTGTATCATCTTTCCATTAACAATTTTTAGTTCAATTTAATCTCGAAGGACATTTATGCAGTTTTAATATATAATAATTATTAGTATGCATAATATTTAATAATTAAATAAATTCGGTTAATGAAATTTTTTTCTCATTTTGATTTTATTCAACATTAAATTTCGTAAATTAACATAAAGAAAATGATTGATATATTTTAATTTTATATCTTGATTTGTGTTTTTTATATTTATTAGAAAATAATACAATGCAGTATTTACATTAAGAATACAACAATGGAATGAGCAAGAAATTTGAAGAAATTATGTAAACAAAAGCAATTATTTTCTGTATGATTTTCGAGCCCTTTCCTACACTTTTGATTATACTGCTATATAATAATATCCTATATTTTAATTATAACGTCCTATTATTTTGATTTTGTTCAATACCAATTTTTGTAAATTAACATAAAGGAAATGTTGCATATTTTATTTTTGCATCTAGATTTGTGTTCTTTTATACTTATTAGAATATAATACAATGCAATATTTTCATTAAGATTCCAGCAAAGTTGATCTTTGATTTCTCGTTGAGGAAGGCAACGAGAAATCAAATTAGAAACTTTGAACAGTTACGTAAACAAATGCAATTATTTTCGGAACAGTTTCGAGTCATTTCCAAGATGAATTAGTATTGATTAATAAACTCATTTATTTTTCATTAACTTTATTTCAACAACTATTTATGCATATTCAACTTCATGCTCAAATATGCAACTATGCATATGCACATGTTATGCAACTACTATGCGTATGCAACTATTTATGAATATATATATATATATATATATATATATATTTATGTATATTCTAAAAAGGGGGTAATATGTTATCGTATTTTCTTGATTAAAAACTGAGGCTATTTTAAAATGTTAGTGATATAGTTGTTAATTATATAATCTTTATCTAATTATTTTGTAAATAAGATTAAATTTATTGCTTATCCTAGAACAATGTAAGGTTAAAAAAAAAAAAAAAAAAATAATAAATAAAAAAAAAAAAGGAGATCTCTGTTTCTTCTATGATATTTCTTATTCTGTAATTACTATTGTTATTGTGAGTTATGCAGTAATGGTGGTATCTTGAAATTTAAAAACAACTTTAAAATAACAGTATCCAAGCATGCATATATAGGGTGCTGGCAGGCTAGTGACCCCCTATCCAAAGCCTATAAATGAAATGTATATACGTGTTCAAACTTACGGACCCTTCTAAATTAGGCCAAATTGATTTTTGTTAAATATTTATTATTTCCTTAAATTAGTATTTCTCAATTTTATTATCGTACCTGAATTTGTTAAAAGTGTTGTCGTGTTTCAGTTTAATTTTATTAAATGTTGATCGGCATTGTTGATTGATATTTGTGTAAGGCTTTTACAAATTAAATACCAACGGCCATACCATGCTGAATATACCGGTTCTCGTTAGATCACCGAAGTCAAGCATCATTGGGCGCGGTCAGTACTTGGGGGTGACCACCTGGGAACACCGCGTGCCGTCGGCATTCACAAATTTGGGACCTGATTTGCCGAGTGTGTCAGCGCTTTGGCGCTCGGTGCCACAGGTTTCGGGTTCGAATCCCGGCGGTGCCATGGATGTTTGTAGTGGTTCGAATCCACTTTAAGCCGTAGGTCCCGGTCCCCTATGACTGAAAGAGCGTCACGGAGCCAAAGTCAGACTCTACCTACGGGTGCTCACTCACAACAGAAGCTGCTTCCTTCCCCTTCAATCATGAGTACGTATGGGCTCGTGGGCTTGGCCAGCCAAGTGGGATAAGAAAACAACAACAACAAACAACAAATTAAATTTTTTTATTTGTGCTTAGAGCATTTCTAACTTTGACAAAATTGGTTGGAACTAACCTTTTCATGGTTATTTAAATGAAGCAAATAACTTACAGAATTTATTATAATTGATTATAATTATAATAAATTCCAGCCTTTTACTGTAATTAAAGATTACGCAATTGATATGCTTTCATATTCAGGATCCAACAGTATTGCATTTTTTTATTTCAAAATATGGCTCAGAGATGGCGCCACAAAAAACTTGTATTGCATAAAAATATAACGAGATATTTTGTATTCATAGTTTATTGCAACAGTGGACTCGTGCAGCTCTTTCAATGCTTAAATGCCAGCTTAATAAATATTTAAATTAAATTTGACACAAAAATTATCTGACAATCTATCAAAATCATTTAAGAATTGTCCTCATTTAAAAGCAAATTTATTTAATATCGAGGAAATTAAAATGAATAAAAATAGCATTTTTTTGAAGCTTTCAAACGAATTTTAAAACTGTAATCATCCTTTCTCTGATATGCTGGCAGCTGCCTGATGGCTAATTGGCTCGCGCTCTGGTTTTGATACCGCAGGCTTCAAGTTAGAATCCTGGCGGGGGCATAGATGTTTGTGAGTGGTTTGGAATTTACGTTTAAACTGTAGATGCCAGTCTAATTAACCTAAAGTGTGTAAAAACTTAAACGTAGAGCGACAAACAAAACCAAAGCTGATATGCTGGCAAGAGCGCCCTTTGTAGTGTTCAGGAGAAATGGTAAGCTGGCCTATAGACTTTACTCGAGAGGAAGTATATTTAGTGCAACCTATCACCCCTGCCAAGAGCAGTTAGTCTACAGGACGAAGATAACGTATATTTTGCGCAACCTTCGCAAAATACCATCTGTAAAGTGAAATATTTTCACAAACTCTAATTATCCTCCTATTACTTTTTAAATATTGTGAGTTTAATTGTGTGGGAGTGGTGTGGGTGCGTTTGTAAATAATATTATGAGTATTAAAAACTGTGCTTCCAGTAGCTTAATCTAATCGCACCCATTTACAATCTGACACCTGTGGGGTCACCCGTACGTCACACTCAGGGATTGCAATATCGGACCAAAAGTTCAATACCTGGCCCGGTATTTTTTAGATCTTAATACCGATACCTGGTTTTAATACCGGTAGTAGAGATTTTAGACAATCAACTACAACCTTGTTTTCAGATAAGAATTCTGAATAAGAATTTACAGATAAGAATAAGAATTTCAAAGATAAGAATTCTAAATTTCTAGTATCTAGTATTTAAACTTGTGAATATCGGTATTACAAAATTATACAAATGGCTCAAAATACGGGTATTCGGTGTCCCAAAAAGTACGCAGTATTGGCAATCCCTACCACATTATAAAACTAAATCTGAGTTGTTTCAAATCTACATTTTCATTTTTCATTAATCCATTTATTATTATTCATAGTTTCGATCCACAATATCCGCCCAGTAGCGGGAGAAATATGAATGAGAAACACGCATTACAAATGCAGCACTCTCTTTCTGCTGACTGAGTTTTGAAATTGTGCCAAAAAAAACAAAAATTTTAATTTCCAAAGAAAGACATCTCTGAGTCCTTTTCTCATTTTTGGCACAACAATTTCATATGAATGACTACTTGACAAGGAAGTCTGCTGCCAAAATATGTTAACAACAACTAATCAACATCTTAAAGAATTGCTGCGAATAGCCTTGGTAAATTACACCACTTTATATTAAATAAAACATATTGTTCATGAGTTTAAATAAATATGTTTTTATTTATCTAATTTTTTAATAGATATGGCTCCCAAAAGAAATATGGAATCTGGTATGAGGCTCCTGTCAACCAAACTTCTGCCCACTTTTTGACTATAGTGTCATTTGTATCCACTAGTTTATTAATTTAACTCAAATCAATTGACTCTCTTATAACAAGAACTTACTTTTATAATGAGTTAACACATACTCATACATGAGTTAATACATACAATATATAATAAGCTAATTATTTTTTTTAAAAAGTTAGCTTGATAATTTTTTAAATCATTTGAATTATTTTAAATTTTATGGCATTTTCATGAAAGACAAATTGGGAAAAATTAGGCAAAAAGTCAGTGAAATGTTTTAATTATTTTCATCTAATTGATTTTTATCTTGATTTCTATTATTTATTATTTCTTAATTAATTTCATGTATACAAATATTATTTATTATATTTTTATTAAATTTACAAACAGATTAAATAACCAGCCACCTTTTAAAACAAACATATATTTTTATATCGATTAATTCCTCATCGCTCAATAGCTAGATCTGTATTCATTTCTGCTATTACTATTCAGTTGAATATAACAAATGGGTTGGGATAATCATGCTAGTCTTCATGGAAATTTTCAACCTGGCAATTTTTCCACGCATAGTTTAACAATTTCAGAAATAATATTCGCTTAAATTACTTTTAGATTTTACTATTTACTGGCGTCCTTCAATACATAACCTTGAAATCTTTGAGTTGTTGAAATCAATGATTTTTATATCGAGATTGATTTAGTATTTAAGATCAATCCATAAAATATATTTTTAACAAAATAATTGTTGATCAATACTCATAATACTTTGATTAATTTATCACTGAAAAGAAATTCAAAGTAACCTTGCTAAATTGCAGCGAAGATTGATTTTTAATACAATTAATAATTAAAACAATTTTTCTTGAATAGAAACTTTCTCCATAACTGTCACTGAAATTCAGCTTAATGTCACAACTTCCTTTGTCATCAACTGGGATCCATCAGTTCTAACTTGCCACTCTTAATTATGCATAGTTTCTTTATACACGATTCCTATTTTTTTTAAATAACTATAAAACCTTTTTATGTCAAAACTTACTAAATAAGATCAATCCATAAAACCATAGTTTTAACGAAATAATTGTTAATCAATGTTCATAATATTTTGAATAAGTTGTCGTTGAAAAAGAACTCCGAAATAACCCTATTAAATTGCAGCGAACATTGATTTTTCCCCACCATTAATAATTAAAACAATTTTCTTGAATAATAACCATAAACTATAACCATAAACTAATAACCATAAACTATAGTTTTAGCAAAATAATTGTTGATCAATATTGGTAATATTTTGAATAACTTGTCACTAAAAAAGAAACTCAAAATAACCTTACTAAATTGCAGCGAATATTGATTTCAACACTATTAATGATCAGAACAATTTTTTTTTAACAGAAACCTTCTCCATAACTGTCACTAAAGTCCGTCTTGTGTCAAAACTTCCTTATGTCATCAACAGGGGATCCAGCAGTTCTAACTTGTCCTCTAAATTATACACAGCTTTTATACACGATTTATATTTCTTAAAATAATTATAAAACTTTTTAAGTCAAGACTTACTATTTAAGTTCAAACCATAAACTACAGTTTTAACAAAATAATTGTTATTCAATAATCCTAATATTTTGAATAAGTTGTCACTAAACAAGTAATAAAAAAAAATGTTTAAGGTCAATTCCAACTTTTTCACACAATATTGTAGAAAGTCCTTCATAAATAATTTTCATTAATTTTTTAAAGTTATCTGGCGCCATCTATTGTTGTTATATATATGTAACTTAAATCTAAAAAAAAACTAAAATTAAGATTAATTAAATTTAGTACTGAATTAACATATTTGAAAAAACTGTATTAACATCAAATTGTCATCCACTACAAGCTCAAAAAAAAAAAATGTATTTGAACTTGAGTGGTTTAATAAAAAGTATTTTATTAATGATTGAGAATTTGAACAAGATATAATATAGGAGTGTGAGCTAATAGAAGGAATTGAAAAAAGAAATTCAAAATAACCTTATTAAAATTGGATTTCTACACTGTTAATAAAGTAAAACAATTTGTTCTTCAACAGAAAACCTTCTCCATAACTGTCCCTGAAGTCCGCCTAGTGTCCCAACTTCCTTACGTCATCAACGGCGATCCAGCAGTCCCTGACTTGCCACTACATCATTGATACCAACGAGGTGGTAACAGAGGTGGAATGGGAAAAAAGACGACGTACTGGTGTACCTGTGGACACTGGACGAACCTCCAGAGGCCAAGGATGTGCTGAAGGGACATGGACCTCGACATCAAGTCGCCCAGTATGCTCTCCATAGATGCAGTCAATATGCACATGAGGGGAACATATACATGCCGAGTGAGGACGAATGGTAAAACGGCGCACAATGAGTTGTTCCCTCATGGTTATTGTAGGTAAGAAACAATGCATATTAAATGATGATAAATGAATAATCTAGCTAAGATAATCTGCATTTACTCTAATAGAGTAGAATCATTACATTTATAGTAGTATCATGTTATTATCCTTTTACTCTTTATAGAGTAGAATCATTTAATTTATAGTGGGGCAACAGGCGTACCGGTTACGGAGTTCCTGTGTGGTTTAAGAACCACGATACCTCCACATCTTAATTTAGTTAGAAAATTTGCACAAAATGAAGTTGCTTGAATTAGAATATTAATAAATAAAAGATTAAAACTATTGAAATTTAGGAAAAACATCTCTTGCTTGAGAACAATTAAAAGCAAGAGATCGAAAAAAGCTAAAAGCTACCAGTACAATTAGGAGTCCGTTGACGATGCCGAAAAAAAAAAGATAAAAGGTTAAATTTAAAAACAAAGATTTTAAGAAAATAAAATTAAATTAAAGAATTTTAGAAGCATGCTTACATGCATATAAGTAACAATTAAGCATAAAAAAAAAATATACAATATAAAATATAAAGTCTTCAGGTTTGGCTCACTAATACGCCAACAGATGGCGCCATCAGTCAGTTAAATTTACATTCGAGAAAAAACCTAGCCTGAGCTAGGAAAAAATACATTTTTTTATTTAAATACTTATAAAATAAGCATATAATATGTTATAATACAGGGATGAGGCCAGAGCAGCAGTAATAAAAAAGTTATTGAGTTAAGAAAAATTAAGACTAATAAAATGAACTATAATGAAAGGACTAGATTACTGAAAACAGACTTAGTGGGTAAAATAGTGAACAAAACAGGGGTCAGCCATTGGCTGTTAAGTGCATCAATGAGAATAAGCTATGAGAACAAGAATTAAACAACAATTTGGTAATAAGTTAGGAACTAATTAAAATAGACTTAAAATTAAAATTTTAATTTATAGTAGTATCATGTTATTAGCATCTTACTCTTAGAGTAGAATCATTCAATTATAGTAGTATCATGTTTATTTTCATTTTACTCTTATAGAGTAGAATCATTACATTTATAGTAGTATCATGTTATTATCATTTTACTCTTATAGAGTAGAATCATTTAATTTATAGTAGTATCATGCTATTATCATTTTACTCTTATAATTTTAATTTCTGGTTTTATGGAAAGTTGTTGATGCAAAAATATAAAAATGAGCAGTCTATCTTTGCCTAACCACTTCATATTTATTCCTCCTCTCCCCACTATTCGCAATGAAATTAGGTATATAAATCTTATAATCATACCTTGAAATGTAATACTATTCTGCAGCCAAATCCAATTTGGAAATTGTTGTGAGTTTCCTTTTTTTTTTAGTGCAGCTAAAATTTAAAATTAAATAATATAATTTTCCCAAACCTAGCACAGCTTTTGGTGTGTATGAAGAAAAAATCAGGTAATCAAAGCTCTTTGATTTTTAAATAAATTTGTGTATAATGCTGGATGTATGCTTTAAGAAAATAGATTATTACGTTTGCATATCTTTAGTTCGGACACGTAGTAAGCATTATGTTCGCGTCAAGCCGCATTTCAAACATTGAGCAGCCTTACTAAAGTGCATGAAGTGCTTATTTCTTCCATATATACACTAAACTTAAGGAAGTTCTTTTTGAAATATCTTTTCTGATCTAGATGCATGTCAAGAGAATTCCTGGAAGACGCACACGGATATGATTCACTGCACAGAGACATTCAATATGCACTGTATAGGAATCTTCCCCAAACCGAGTCCAGCTTGTGGTGTGTACGAAGAAAAATCAGGTAATAATTGCTCTTGATTATTTTTGAATTAATTTATGTATAATCGAAATCATTAAAATCTACCATCCATGTTATGCTTAAATTATAAAAGCATAATTATTTTATCAATTATTTAAAGTAATTTTTTATATCTCAGCAATTACCGAAATGTTTTTCTATAACCAGCAATGGTATATAATGCCTGACAGTAATTTTTGGTCTGGAAAAACAAAAGATATAGTGTAATCTGCGGAACGATACTTGTTTATTATTTTGTTATGTTTTTATTAGATCATGCACAGATAGATTCAGTTTTATATTTGTAGGTCTTAAAATTAGCTTAAGATTACGATTAGATTTAAGGTCTGAAATTAGCTAACATTTTTTTTTTAGGGGGAATTTTAAAAAGTGTTCTGGGTCTCATTATAAAACTTAAAATGTAACATTTTAGTTATTTATTAATGGAAACTGAAAAGCATATGTATGCATTTAAAAATTGTAATAAAAACAAAATAGATGTGTGTCTTCAGTTATATTCGACAAAGTAAGTAAAAGCAAATTAAAGCAGGCAAAAAACTTTGGGACGTGGAAACACGAAGGTAGTGCAAAAAATAATATGTTTGAACCTAAAACTTTGATCTGGACAGATCTAAAGAAACTTTACTGCTATCTGTGTATTCGTTAGAGGTAAGAGACTCTTGATCAATAATTCAATTTATTATTAATTTTTAAAAATGTTTTTAGTATTATGCACTCATTAAAGACTCATTTTTATACATGTCATATAGTTTTACGACAAAGTGTGTACAAATTGTCTTTTATATAAGCATGGTTAATTTCAATCAAAGTGGGTCAACGTGTCTTTCTACAGTAAAATGTAATTTTTAGGAGATTTTTCTCTTAGCAATACAACCAATTTACCAAAGATTCAAACAAAAATGTTCACAACTTCTATACAAGTCATCATAAACCACACTAACATTATATACATTAAATAACAGAATTATAAATTGATTATGAAGAAGAAAAAAAAAGATTTTGTAGTAGATGTCGATTTGTTTGTTATGCATTCTTCGATTGAAAAGTTGCCAAAAGAGTCCCAAGTGCAATAACACATTTATTTTTTACATGCACACAAGTACGACATTAATACCAATGAACTTTTTTTATTTCCAATGGAGGCTACAATAAGTAATAAAATCAGAAGAAAAAGGACACAAAGAACATGAAAACTACAACGAGAATCGAAATGAAATCACTTTGCACATAAGGGCCCCTAGCCTCAGAGTAACGACCATACACAGTAGAGGAAACAAGTGAGTGCAGACAGGAAGGTGAGATGAATCCACGTCCTCTCCAAGACTGCAGAGCATGCATTTTGGTTTTCCCAAATATTTTCATTCGAAAAAGATGATTGGCCATGCAATCATGGCCCGTCAGAAGTCTGAAAAGGGCAACAGCTTTAAACCTGGGCTGATCAGGGATGTTTAAAATAAAGTTAAACCAGGTTTTAGATGAGTTGCCTTCAATTTATATTATCAGATAGAGTGTTCCGAAAAAAAGTCTCGGATCATCAGTTTCATGAGTGAAAGGAGATGTCTTTACAAAAAGGTTTGGGTGACAATGACAATGAACTATAAACGTTATTTAACACAAATGCACCATATTTAACGATATGCATTAAAAGATGAGTGGAAAGATTTTCTAGTTCTCGGGATGAGCGGTTGTCATTAAAAAGTGCCAGTTGGACCGTGCGTCCTCTCGAGCGGGAGGTTCGATGCAAACTGAATTTTCACATTCAGGTGGAAACACGGTTACAATTTGTATTTATGTGATACTAAAAAATTTCTATATGTTTTCAGGTAGATTCCTGAACAGTGTACCTTTGACAGTGTGAACAAATTAGCAAATGGAACGTACGAAGTTAGCTTCAACAGGAAATTCACTATTCAGGAATGGAAAAACCACACAGACATCAGCTTCCGCTGTTATATGATGTTTCTTGGTACTCCATGGAGGAGAGGAATTAGCTCATAAAATGTTTGGAGGTAAATTCTGTAATTTCTGGTGAAGTGAGTTTATTGAAAATCAGCCCATTTAATTTATCTACTAATAAAAATTAATAATAATAATAATATTAACATAATACTAATAATAATATTTATAATAATATGGGGCCTGATTGGCCGAGTGACCAGCGCTCGGTACCACAGGTTTCGGATTCCAGTCCTGACGGTGCCATGGATCTTTGTAGTGGTTTGGAATCAGCTTTAAATAGTAGGTCCCGGTCTAACAGGATCGTGGAGCGTTGCGGGGGTATTGTTACTCAGCATTCGTAGCTTAACTTCAAGCTACATGCACCTATTGGGTAGTTCTAAGGGAGTAAAGTCGGTGCAGCGCTTGCTTTAAGGCATCCAAAACAGCTGTATTAGAACAAAAAAATATTTGTAATTACATTAATCATGAAGATATACGCACATTAGAATTTACCATCACAAAGTAAAATTCATCTTTGACTTCGTTTCCTTTACTGGATCTTTTTCTTTTATGCTATCACTATTTAATAACATCTACAAAATTATAAAATATGTTTGATATTAAATAATCTATGCAAAGCCCACATGGATCTCTTATAGGGCCTATTCTTTTACAATATATTTATAAAGATATGCTTACATCTCGTGATGTCAAATTTACTCTTTTATGCTTGCGATACTAAATTTTTTTGCAAAATATAAATTCTTATCATATGACTCTTTTACTGCAAAAATTACATTTCTCTTAAACGGATTATTAACGGAACGGAAAATTGCTTTAAACACTTAACAAATTGAAGTTATTCTCTTTTAATATTAAGCATAATATTACTCCCAACACCACCATTTTTAATAACATTATCAACTGGTATTCGCAAATTAAATACTTAGGTGTTACTCTTGATAAATCCCTCACTTATCGTATGCCTATTAATAATCTAAGAAACATTTTAAAGCAGTTATCATTATTTTATCCACTCATTTTGTAGAAAATATGATCTCTCTATAATGAATAAAATACTCATCTATAGATATTTCATGCTTCCCACGATACCATACGCAAGTCTGATTTGGAGCTCAGCAGTCGAATTAAATTTGGAAATTGTTCAAATAGTTGAAAATAAAGTTCTTTGATTACAAATTCACCTTGCTATATCAGAAATGAGGATATTAGAAACTCTCTTGACCTCCCATTATTAGACAATTCATCTTCAATATCTCTAAAATGTTTTATGACTTTATCCCTGTCACTGGTAACTATGTTCTTAGATTCCTCCCAATTTATGACGTTACTCTATTTGAAAACAGGAAACAAATTAGAACTGTTCTCAATATCCTCAATTAGTGTTCTCTCCATAATCTTCTCTTTCTGAAGTATCCCAGAGCAAGCTCTGTATATTGCAACTCAATCCTTCTTTTCAATGTATTAATTATAATTTCCTATTTTCCCTTTTGAATATATTCGTATATGTGCCTAGTCTATTCTACTTCTTACTTTAAATTTTTATGTTGACTTAAAAAAAATAATCCATAACAATTCAATGGGCAAATAGAACGTATTCAATAATCAAGGACATTAAGAGTGTGGTTGCTCCACAACCAAAGAGATTTGTCAATCCTTCAATTGATCAATCTATGGAAATATTAATTTCTAAATGTTCTTTCCTCAGCATCTCCTCTTACTTTCAATGATCCTTACATAAAGACAGCAGCAAATGGGCTTTGGCCTCCAAATATTGCACTCACAGTTAAAAATCTTAATCTGTAGAAAATCCTACAATATTCACGTTTTTTAATAAATGAGCGTTCTCTATTTCCAAAAATAAAAACGAAATTGAACACTACAACTCAAACCTCCCTGGATGTCTGAGTTTTCAGTAAAAACAGATTTAATTAATTTCTATTAAGATTTAATTAAGGTTATACAGAATATAAGATGGCCTGATAGCCGAGTGACTAGCGCTCTGGTGCACTGTAACACAGGTTTCAGATTCGAGTCCCAGCGGTGCCGTGGATATTTGTAGTGGTTCGAAATCCACTTTAAACCAAAGTTCCCAAACTAATATGACTATTACTACTACTACACCACATCACTGTGCCTAGAGCTGAGTTGTCCTTTTTACAGTTTGGGAAAGATATAGTTGGGAAGTCTGATTGGGTTCTGTGATGATATACGGTCATGGGCGGCCAACCCGCAGCCCGCCTTGAATATTTTTCCGGTCCGTGAGATTAATCACACTTAACATTTATTTCATAATGGCCAAAGTAGTGACACCCAATGTATTTAAAAAATATATCATGTATTCATCCAAATTATCAAAAATCGAAAATCAATGTTTAATTGATCCAGTATATTCAAAAATTATCTGCCGAAATTATGAGCAAAAATTAAGTTTGATTTTAAAATAATATACTTTTGCGAATATATGATAGATATTGCCTGTTTTATTTACGAGTTTTTGCAGTTATGAGTTCTCAGAATAATTAAATTATATTCTGCGAACTCATGATGTGCACGCATTTGGAATATCTAATATAACAGATTCTAATGTTTCACTTTAAGTGACATCAGTACTTTTTAATGATTTCATTTTTTTTTTAAATTTCGTTTATATGTATATATTTTTTATATTTCATTTTTAGTGTTATATATTTCTTTACAAAAGTTCGTTTAGTGTCATTATTGTTATATTATCTATGTTTACATGTAAGAATAATAGTAAACACAAAAATAGTAACTCATTATGTTTCAATTTTCACTCCAAAAAGTGGGCCTATAGTGGGTCTAAATCTAATATGGGGATATATAATTTTATATGCGTCATATTATGATGCATTTCCAAAGTGGCCCTCAGGATCACTTGAGTTGGCCACCCCTGCTCTACGGTCATGAGAAGCATCCATGATACCGCCGGGTTCGAACTCGAAGCCTGTGGTACCGATGGGCCAGAGTGCCATAGCTACCATCAGGCCCCAGAGAATAGTATGACTGCAGAGCTTTGGGCGTAGGACGACAACCTTACCCCATAAAAGTAAACACCCCTATATCGAAACCCACCAGTATAGAGAGTTGTGGCGCCAGTTAAGAAGAACGCATTAAGACAGAGGTAATTAAGTTTTAATTATAAAGTTGTAACTAAAGTTAGATTTTTTGTAAATAACTGTAATATACGATAACACAGATTATTCTATCCATAAGAAATAAGTAGATTGTCTAGTGGATAAGGTAATTGTCTAGTATTAAGTGGATAAGGCCTAGTCATAAAATAAAAAGCCAATGGAATAGTCTCGAAGTGGCCTGTATCCAATACAGGTTCTTTTGAATGTTTGGTGAGATTTGAAAGGAAGTGTTCATTAAGAACTGATAGATGGCAAACGAAGAATAATAATCGATTTTTTTTGTCACTCAGCCAAGACGATTAAAAGCCTTTTTCTAAGAAAAGCGACTTTTTGTTAATATAAAGAAAGGAGCGATCCTGTGCCAAACCTCACACTATCAGTATGATTAAGAAAGATTTAGTCGGGAAATTTCTACTCACACCATATTCTCTAGACCTTACGGCACTAGATTACCATCATTTTATAAGCTTTACGTATTCTCTGTCAGTCTGTCAATTTTCATCCTATTCTAAACATTCTTTTATGATGCGGAATTTTCTATGTCGGACGATGTAAAGAAATGAATGATGTATAAATTTTAGAAACTGTAACAAAATTTTTGTGTCGGCTACAACGCACCCTTCCTCAAACAGACAAAAGATTTCATGTTTCCCGTACCCAATAAGAGTGCCCTCCTCTCATTCAATGTCCTACCAATAGGGTGTCATGTCTCCAGTACCCATAGAGTGCTTACATACGTCATGATCCCTTTACCTAATAGCGTGCGACCATTTGAAATTTAATCTTATATAACAGGTAGGCTGAAAAGTTCATAGGCGGACACATAGATGGCGCTACTAGTATTAAATCCATATGCTTTTTTTAGTTAGCCCTAACCTTAAAAAAAAGACACGTGTATAAACTAGATAGCTGTTGCACTATTAGTATGCGAGTTATAGCATTTTTAGTGTTCATCACGTGCAGTCCACTTGCTGACTGTCGATTGACTCCGGTATGAAAATGATGGAGCCATGTTTCATCCATTGTCACATATCGACGCAAATATTCGGGTTTATTACGATTGAACAGCTCCGAACACTGCTTAGAATCATCAATTCGTTGTTGTTTTTGGTCGAAAATCTAAAGGGATAGTATCAATGTTTTTAAATCTAACATAGTTTTATGTATGAATATCTTCTTCTCTATTGGTGTAACAACCCCATGGTAGGCCAAGACCGTCTACGTACTGGTAGATTTTATATATGGCATTAGTATATCTATCTATATATATATATATATATACATATATATATATGCATTGCTATAGAGGGCAACATATATATTTACATCTAACGCTATTAGGTTATTTTTTACACTTTAATGGATTAAGTAGATTTATTTTATTTTGTTTTATATATTTTTATTTGATATTTTTGTATTATTCTCTGGGCAAACACTGGTTCACTCAAGATAACGTACATCTGATAAGACTTTTATACAACTATTTCATGTTGTTTACATACATTTAACTCGATGTCTTTTCAGTACCCAAAAGATTGGCGAGGAACTGCTTGTATTTAATTCAGTTTTTGCTTATGAGAAGATATTATTAGTGATAGTAGTAGTGATGTAATGTAGAGTGATCTCAAGGTTTTGGTGATAAATCGGATAATTCTGATTCTGATTTTAATATTAATATGTAATAAATAAAGTAGACATATTGACCATAAGTGCAACAAAACATATTTTAATTTCAAAAAGAGAAGCAAAATCAATTAAAAGGGAATAATGTGACTTTATTGATTTGACCGTTCTATTTTCTATAGATGCTGGATGCAAAGACAATCCCCCACATATTCGAAATGGATATTACAACATGACAGAAGAAAGGAGCTGCTGGGGCTATCCATCGAGCGGATCACATGCTGAGTATCACTGTGATGAAGATCACAAACTGCTGGGTTCTGCATTGTATACATGCACGGATGGATCGTGGTGCCAGAAGAGTTATAGTGGATGGAGATTATGAATTTCCCATATGTGGTACGTAGTATGGTTTTACTTATGCATTTTTACAATACCATCCCAAGAAAATTACTTTGAATCTGGAGATTGCACTGGTTTGGGCCCATTTCTGTCTCACCACAACACTAAACCGAATCAGGAGGACTCGATATACAGGAATTTAACATTTTCAAAGCTATTTCAGTGCCATTATACATTATTTAATTTTGGGTACCACAAGGAGTTATAGTGGAGGGTGACTATGAATTTCCACCTGCGGTGCGTAATAAGATTTTGTACATATGCTTTCTACAATACCACCCAAGAAAAATTATTTTGAAATCAGTGTTGTCTTATATTTTTTGTTTTTCGTGGAGGTGGCCTGATGGTCAATTGACCAGCAATTTGGTTTTTGATACCACAGGCTAACGGTTCGAATCTGGCGATGGAATGAGTGTTTCTTAGTGGTTTGATATCCACATCAAACTGTAGTTCCCGATTTAATTAGCCCAAATGTGGGCACAAAATGACCGTAGAGTGACAAACAAAATCAAACTCTTCAAGTTTCCTTTTTGCTTTATCTGCGTATTGAATTTGTTTCATATTTTAACTATCTACTTACTAATTATAAATTTATAGAAAAGAA